>KK112972.1:549493-581444 GCA_000611955.2 Stegodyphus mimosarum | reverse complement strand
TTTTTTTAATTTTATGCGTTCCCTTTATTTATTAAATATCCTTTTCTTCGTATTGAAACCATAAAATTCAGTTCAAGAGCAATATCACAAAATAATTTTAAAAGGAGCATATCTTTAGAATTTCCGATACACAGTCTCACACGCTGAAGATCAAAATGCTTTTTTTTTTTTTTTGGTACAACGTTGCCATTGCTCGCTTTGAAATCCCTGAGTTTGTTAATCAAGAATTCGTTAAAATTTTACAAAATATGAAACAGATAATAAAACAAATTCCAAACTTCAAATTTGGGCTTCCAGATGCCCATATTCGCAGGAGGATTACGTTATTCAAAATTAGATGGCTCCAGATACCGTAGTTTTATCACAATACGAGAAACATACATACATTTATGCAGATTTTTCATTACTTAATTTCTTTAAATATAATACAGGGCGATCATATTTGGTGGCAACAATCTGAAAAGTGAAACAACGCATATAGTGAATCAACGCAAAATGCCAAAAGGAAATTAATAGTTCCTCTGGAAAAATCACCCCTTTGGACTAATAATAATAATAAAATTATACGTAAAAAATATCAGTAACACAAAGGAAATATGATGCAATAATAATACAATACAGAAATTCCATACCTAACATAATCCTACATAGATAAAATACGGTAATAATGCAATGACACAGAAAATATAATAATGCAATAATATATAAAAATAATAATACTAAAAGTTTAATCAACAAATAAAGTTGCACAAGACAACAAAAGCTTCAGAACGCCTGAGAAGGTCAGAGAAAACAGGAGGTCAGCAAATAGAGAGATACCTTAAACTCGCCTTGAATGTAGTTCTGGGACTAGATTATAACCTGCATAGCAATAAGATATGCTCTACATCTTCTACAGCATAGCCGCAAGCACAAAATCCACTGGCCACGATATCAAAAACAAAATAAGTAATTTCTAAACTTCCTATGACCAGTTAAAATGTGAGTTAGTTTATAAACCGGTTGAACGTGCTTACACTTAAAACATTGAAAAACTATTTTTCAAAAGCTTTTCATACTAATTATCCAAGGCAGTTATTTAATTATTATATGCTACAATAATACCATAAACGAGGCTCTTTAAAACTGCCAGACGGATTAAGAAAATTAGTAACCTATTTATGGTTATTAAATTAAACTTTAGCATAAACTAAAATCAGCTTCTTTTTAACAAAAGAAGCAACTCAAAGCAAGTGCTTTTATTTAGCAATTTAAACCCATGGAAATTTAGAAAAATAAAAAAGTATGGTAGTGCATGCTTTGTATCATTTTCAGTTGATACAATTTCATTTAATCCATTTATCTTACACTCACTTTGCATATACTTCAAAAACAATTTTGTACTTCACAAACTTACCGTCAACGGGGAAGATGCATCGAGGAAACAAAAGGAAAAGAGTTCTTCAAGAGGCCATTCAATCCCAAGTTGGGCGGACAGAAGAAAGGCCGCATAAGGATTCCAAAGAAGTTCATTGGTATGCCAGAAAAGTCCTTGCAGGTGGGTACGCCCGGGTTAGGCGATCCTTTTGTTGAGGCAATGGGTAGATTCTAATCTCACAAGTTTCCGGCCTTTCTATGGCTAGCCACCGCGCAACCAAAAGAGCTGAATCAGTGAATAATTAATTGAGGAATTGTTTTTAATGATCTCCAAACTACAGGGAAAGTTTCGGTGCTCGAGTGACTGTAAGTCGAGCGCTTTATCAAAGCTATAATCTCGCTTTGTCAGCCATATTTCCATACTTTCGGCGTGGGGAATTCAGACAATGCATGTAATTACAGAAACTGAGTAGACGGTAAGAAAGTAAATTCAAGAGAAAAAAAGAACTTCAGCTTCGCAGATTGAAAGTTGTAAAGTAGCAGATTCACTTAATGACAACCAGGGCAAAACAAATTCAGAAAATATTACGAATAGCAAAAGAATAAACCATTACGAATTTTTTGAAACGTAGTCGTTTCTGTTAAGCATCAATCAAATTTATCCTTCTCATCGCAGAACAACAGTTTGAGTTGTAAGGATTTTAAGTTTTACTAACGCTTATTTCATTTTAAAACTTTGCTATCCTCTCTTATTTTCAATTTCCGGCCAGAATAAGCGCGAGTAGAATTGTTTATGCAAATGAGCAATTCGTAATGCCCTCCTCAAACACGTGTTATTTTTAACCCAAAAGAGCTTTTAGTCTCGAAACACGATTTTGCTGTGATTCACTTTTCATTCGAGTCTGTTACCCTTCAATAAAATGCAAGGTACTTATCTTCCAAATTGAATCTGTCTGTTATAGATTAACAAACTATATCTGTCTTGAGTGATAACAGAATTAAAAAAAAACATTTAGGTGCAGGAAACTGAAAGTTATACAAGAATGAAATTTTAATTTTTAATGAATTAAAACCAGCAGCGCTTAACAGAACTCTGGTTGGACACTTCAAAGCCTGGCAAACATCACATAGATACGGTTGGTAAAACACAGAACTATCTGCTTTAACTCCATCCCAGTTTTCAGATCAAGAGCACCCTATCAAATCTCGGAAATTTTATATATCCTCAGGATGTGAAATTCATGAAGTCCTCAGGACATCTGAGAATCAACATCTTCAGGACATCCTCTCATATCCCAGGACATTGCGACTTAGACATCCTCAGGATGTTAAATTACGATGTCCTCAGGACATCTGAGAATCAACATACTCAGGATTTCCTAAGTATGTCCCGGGATATTGCGACTTAAATAGGACATCCTGAGGATGTTCTGTGCTATGGAGGGCAGATATAAATAGTTTTTTTCTGTATAACGTTGCCACTGCTCGCTTTGAAATCCTTGAGTTTGTTAATCAAAAATTCGTTAAAGTTTTACAAAATATGAAATCAATAACAAAAAAATACCAAATTTCAAATTTGGGCTTCCAGCTGCCCAATATTTGCAGTAGGATTACGCCATTCAAAACTGGATGGCTCTAGGTACCGTCGTTTTATCACATTTATACATTTATGCAGATTCTTCATTATTTAATTTCTTTAAATATAATACAGGGCGATAATATTTAGTGGCAACAATTTGAAAAGTGAAACGGGAATTGCATTCAGAGTGAACCGACGCAAAATCGCAAAACGAAAACTATAGTCCTTCAAGGGCAAAGCTTCTTTGGACTAATCATAATGGCAATACCTATATACAGGTTGGTCACACAGAAATGCGATAAAATTTCTTCCACAATACTGTGGAAAGCCGCCCAAAAACCGGTACAGTAGTTAGGGGCTCTGACTGCGGTACCGAAAGGCCCGGGTTCGAATCCCGGAGAAGATATGGATGTTTTGCAAATGTATAGTGTTTGTGCGGTATGGGGGCACTCAAAATACGCAGCGAGTCGAAAGTCCTCTAGAGAGGTTAGTGGTAGGAGAAGAAGAGCGGGAGACCTTCGTACCCGTTCCCCCTGGGATGCTCTTTTTCAAAATTGGGGGGAGGGGAGGAAATGAGCAAAGTCGTACTGCGACCAGTATGGTGCCAACGAAAGGTGCAATTTGTCTTCTTTGCGCGACGAATTTCGTGGGGTTGTTCTGATATCAAAGAAGCAAAATTAGTGACCACAACAACAGCAACACCGTGGGAAGGCAAGTATTAACACTCATACCTTAAAGTGGAAATTAACGTTGTTTGAAACGCAGCCGATATTCAACCAAAAATAATAAAAGTATCAACCATCCACTAATATAGAGCTATAATCCACTAATATATCCACTAATATATTTCAAAGCGAGCAGTGGCAACGTTATTTTTATTTCAAGCATGTTTTATCTTAACTGCTATTTTAGAGCTTTATAGGCTTTAAACGTATCTTAGTACTCCACATTCCAGCTTAATCTTTAAGCTTCATTAACTTTCGGGGATAAGGAAAGACGACAATTTCGCTTTGATAAGGATGCACAGGGATGTTGGAAAAAAAAAATGGAATTTATTTCCCGCATTTCTCGGGATGATTCATAAAAATCTGAAAGGAAGATGAGGAGAAGGAAAAAAAAAGGAGGGGGGGAGGAGTTAAGGATCTACCATATTCAGTCGTCGTAACGTGGGAAGTAGGATCAGATGTAAAAAAAAAAAAAGAAACTAATTTTTTTATACAGAAAATTTAAAAAGCTAAATTCAATAGTGATTAAAAGGATAAAAGTTTAAAAATCATTAGTAAATTCCCACTCAAACGTTAATTCACTTTCCTGTGCGACTTCATCAACAGATTACATAAGTTAAGGTGGCCCAAAGTGCTGTACATTCCTGTTAAACAGAATGCATATAAGCATTCTGTACCGTGCCACGAGCATAGAGAAAAATCCGTACTTGCGATTGGACATACTTTCCGATGACATCATTTCTCTTGACGTAATGACGTTTAGACGGGATTTTTATGGTTTTGTTTTCGATGAATCACGCACGTGAAAATAATCGTTTGTTTTCCTTGAAACGAAAAACATTTAGCTGCTGTGTTCTGCAGATGGTTTCCTATTCCATGGAATTATAAAATCTTTCAAAGATGCTGTTAATATCAGAAGCAATCCTAAGCGCTTAGATTATATAAATATCCGAGTTCATGAATTTAGTGCAAAAATCAAAACACGATGATCTTGAACCAACTAAGGCTGAATTGTGTGCTAGCAAGTATATTATTGTTATTGCACTTCTGTTGCATTCTCTTCCTTTAACACTGCAGAAAATATTTCCTTTGCAAATGCTATTTCTGTGTTTAATGGCCATGTCATTTCTCTGATATTCTGTTGCCTCAAATGAAAGCAAAAGTGCATTAAGTATTGTCGCTGAATTTAATGCACGTGTATAAGAAAAGAAACTTCCTTCTCTGACAAACACTATACTATAACGTACTACTTTTATGCAAAAGTACAAAAGATATGACACATTAAAAAATAGGCAATATTCATAAAGTAATATTATTCAATTTAAAATACGTATCTATATTCCTCTGTTCCAAATCTTTATTAGTCTAACTTCAAAAATAAATTTTACTTTTTCAAACTGGTTATAAATATTGTGAATTTCCTGTGTAGTATGTTAGCTCCCAACGTCGTTTTTGCTATTTCCGAAAAATGACTTGTCTCATGCTTTTAGAGATTGCATCTGTAGATAATGAACATGAAATAATGAATTAATAATCACAAGACTTTTAATATGTAGGGTTTTAAATTAAGAATACACTAGTTAAAAATGTTTGCGCTTAATGTAACACACACATTTACGGAGTTAGCACAAGAAGAAATAATACCTTTTCTCTCTAGGGACAAAAACTACATTTTTTTATATTAAATTCACCACATTACAGCGTTGTAAGAGTAACCTCATAGCAATAAAAATACAACGCACATAATAATCTTTTCGGTACTGTTCTTAAAATGTAAACAAACGGCATGGAGGTGTACCCTCGAACCCAAGCAAAGTCAAGGCGTTCCTAAGCGTAGAAGAAATGATGTCATGGGAAACCATATCCAATCACAAGGAGGGGTTTTTCCCTATGTGCGCGGCGCGGTACACAATGCTTCTATGCAAACGGGGTACTACCAAGGACGACGTCCACGGTTAACCTCAAAATCGCAGTTAATCCGATAATATTTTTTTTAAAAAAAACGCAGGAAAGAAGATTAACTACACTACAGTTAACAGTAAATATTATTACAATTTACCTATATGTTTAAGTAGATTAATTTGGTTTAGATTGGTTTGGTTTATGCGATTATGGCAAAGCCCCGAGGATATCTGCCTAAGAGGAGGATGCCTTCGTGGAGAACTTTCTAAGGGAAACTGGCTCGCATATACGTTACACACTGGAAAACAACGAAAACGCTCATGCAGTTACCCCTTTCGCGGGATTCGAACCTCAGAGCGAACGACCAGTACGGTCGGCCGCTGGTGGGCCCTAGATTAATTTGCAGAATATATTCATTCGGTTATGTAAATTAAATCAACATTCAAAACAAGAACGCACTTCAGAACACACACACACACAAAAAAAAAAAAATTTGTTTATATTTCTTTTGCATTTTTATGGCAAAATAATGGCATTATAAATGGCAAAACAAAAGATTAATAAATTAATTTTATTTTTTATTACTGAGGAAATTTATATTTAGCATACATATTCCATATGATTTTTAACTGAATTAGTTCCACTATACTTTGACATCACGTGGTATCACTGCTGTAATCCCGCGCATTTTCTTCTCGTTTTCGTATTTCTTGCAGAAATTTTGCTCTATTCTGATGGTTTGTGATTAATACTTCTTTCTGGCGCTCTGCAGTAAACAAAATTAAGCTTTTTACAGATAAGGCATGGATAATCAGACCCCAGTTGACTGTACAACAATACCATTAAAAAAGCAACTACATACTTACGATTTATATCAAATATACGATTTGTATCAAAACATATACGAAAATATGTATTAAAATTTGTGTTCATTTGTGCATATATACATTTATTCAATGCATATCTAACATTTGAAGTAAATAAATGAGCATATAAATGTACTTAATAATAAATAAATATATAGTAATAAAAAAGTTATAGTAAGAAAATTTCCAGAATTGTCTACGGAAAGTAAAAGTAAAAATTTTGTGTTAATAGTAAATATCGAAACAATTACAGCTATTAATCAGAAATTAATTGACTTTTCTAGAGAGCACTGTTACAGAAGATTACTGCATTTAGAGGTGGGGGGGGAACTCACGAAATAAATGCGAAAAAAAAGGGGGGACTAGAAAGACACTGGCAATAATAATAATTAAAAAATGTTGTTTCTCACGAAATTGCATCCTGCAGTCATTACACTATCTGCTACAATCTCTACGCCCGGAAATAACTATACGACTATCAAGGCATGAAACTGCATTTCTGGGGGAAAAATCACCGCACGGAAGAAGCAATTACCGCCAGAAAAAAAGGAAAAAAACTTCCATAAGTCACTTTTTTTGTTTTCTATTTTCTGGTGCAATACTTTCTCTTATGACATATAATTACAATGAGATATTCATCCTCTGCTTGACTGACAGCTCATTAAGCAACTGTATGAGCATGTTGTGGAGAGGTCACGTGGTGCTCCCTGAGTTTTGCCCTTCAACCAGAGCACTGCACTCATGCTGCATGTCAAAGGTGAGGCAAGAACTTCCGTTTTACTGAAAACTTTTTCTCTAACCCTCACCCAAACCTTACACAATATCACACGTCCTCCACCTCTCTCCAGGGCTTAGCGCTCGGTGGGGGCGAGAGGGTAAATCAGGGTTGTGCTGAGCAAGCGTTACAATAGAACTCAGAAACGCACTGATGCCCGAAAACATAGTCCCCATTCCCTCTCTCGGACTCCCAGCTGGTTATCTCACCGATGAGATCGAGTAACTGTGACCGTCGACAGATGTTACGTCATTTCGAACAGAGATCGCAGTGCAGGAAATTGTTTTAGTACTACCATGACAGGAAGAGCTTTTTATAAAATATATAGCTTCAGCCTGCAGGCAAGACATGGAAAGTTATGAATAAATGTTAAAGATCTTTCATAAACCTGTTTACAAAAATATAAACATCCGTTTCTATTCAGAAGGAACCTAGAAGCTTTACATTGCTACATATTGGTTACTCTCCTTCAAAAAAAAAAAAAAAAAAAATTTGCAAACGCCAGAGAAGCGGTAACCATTTAGTATGTAAAGCAATGGGCGGAGCAAAGTGAAAACAAACGTGGCGCCATCTGTTGGTTAAAATAGCAACAAAACATGAAAAAACTAAGATATTGGAAATCTGAACATGTTAGTAAGAACATTATTGGAGTGAATATTATTAACCAAAGAAGATGAAATTTTGTGAATTTGAACGGTTTCAAGGAAATCCAACTCACCAACTGAAGAAGTTTTACAGAAAATTTTCGCAAAATCCACGTCAAAATTGTGATGAAAAGGCAAACAATGTTTATCTACATAAGATTTGTTCATTTTTCCTTTCTGAACGCTAGATTTGTGTTGCTTGACACAAAATCAACACACTTTTATTCTAACTGATGTTTGACAAATCACACTGAAAAGATATACTATAAATTATTTAAGAATTAAAATCAGAGGTGGAACCTTAAAGAACTGAATAATGAATTTTGCTGCTAAGTGAGAAAATGACCTGGAAGTTGAACTTCTGAAGAATCCCAACAATTTTGCAACTGATAAAAGGATGATATAATACGACGCCAAGGTTCTTACGGTTATTTAGAAGAGCAGAATGTCTTTTTTTTATGGAAGAATGAAACTCCTTTAAAGACATTATCAATGACAGTGAGAGAAATCTAAGATTGCTTTTTGATAATTTAAAATTTTACATTGACGTGCTCCTTTTACAATTTGAACTAATTATTTTACCGTAAGCAAGGAACTTAAAATAAAATTATTTACATGCAATGTACACTCTGCGCAAAACAAAACAAAAAAAGGCGTACAGTTCTAGGTCTCCCGTTCTACTGTGCCGATTGACAAAATTTAACTAGCATTTTTGATGTCTGGAAAGCACGACTTAGGATAGATATTAGATTTATACATAGCATTATTCTAACATAGGTATTTTAACGTAAAATCGGACATTTTCTTGAAATGACATACCGAGGTTTCTTCCATATTTCGATTCCAAGACTCAGATTACGCCTAACAGCCAAATTTTGTAAAAATCGCACAAACGCTTTTTAAATTATCTCTCAAAATTTTAGCTCTTCAATGTTAATTGAATTTCCTACGTGTTTATTAATGTTTCTTTTTATTAACCTTAATTGATTCCTTCTTTCACAATCCGAAATTTAGGTTCAATCCAAATAAAATTCGCAGGTATTTTCTGATTTAAAATTTGAATTTCTTAGTAATTTTCATATATTTTTTGAAAAAAAGTTCGCATTATAAACCGTAAAATTTCTGCATCACTTTAAAATAGCTATATTTCTAGGCATAAGTGGCGCGTTTTGAATGAGTTTGAATTCGTTTGAGGCATAAGTGGCATAAGTGGCGCGTTTTGAAATTTGGCATATTTGTTACATGCGATAATAACGTCAAATGTGGTTTACGCACTTTGGTAAAATTATTTGAAAGAATAGAATAAACGAAGCGCCTTTTTTCCTGTTCGTGCACAGTGAAACGGAAAAAAAAATAGGTTATCATAAATTAAAAATTTCGCCAAGTGAATTATTCTTGCCGCATTTTTTTAAAATTTTCCCGAAAATTTCATATCTAATTTTATAAAATTTAATATTCAAAGCACGATTTGAGATGTAGAATCGAAATATGGAAAAATCATTATATCGTTTGAGAAAAAAGCCCGATTTTGTTTCAGAATACCTATGCTAAAATAATGCTACATATAAATCTAATATGCATTTTAAGTCATGCTTTCGAGACATAAAAAACGCGAGTTAATTTCGCCAATTGGCCCAGTAGAAAGGGAGATACAGAACTGTTCTTTTTTTTTTTTTTTTGTGTGTGTGTGTGCGTGTACAAGGTACGCTAGCTGCAATTCCCAGATCATTTAAACTGCTCATGCTTTCAAATTCAGAAATCCAATAAAGAAACGCGAAGCAGAAAGCATAAACAACAATAAGAGCTTTTGTTTCACATAAACAATATCTCATGCTGAAAAAAAAACGTTATTTATAAATCATAAAAACGATAATCTTAAGAATCAACGAAACATGCAGCTCTAGACAGACGCGTGAATGCATACATTCGAAACAATTATACAAAATTTATGTAAAACCATGAGACAACGTAACAAAAGAACATGAATTCACAATACTTCTGGAAAAATTATAATAAAATGACATCCAAGGATGAACAAACTATATGAAGATTATGTTATTCCATGCATTGTAATAATAAAATAATACAATCATGAAATATACATAGCTTTCAAGACGCTACTTGTCCAACCTTTGAGAATTATATGAAAAAATTATAATTTACTCTCTATTATTTTCTCAAGCAAAACTTTTTTTACGAGACTTCTACAGTTATTGTCCAGTCTATTCAGTGCATCAATTTGATTTGCTACAGTATTTCGTTTATATTTGTGATATAAAGCGTAGTAAAGAAACTTAAAAAACAGACGACTTTCTTAATCTCCAAAAAAATTCCAAGAAACGAAACACTATAACCAGAATTAATTCTTTAATTTGGTGCATCGTCATAAGCGAAACTTCTGTAATTATTTAGTGCAAAGAATTCCACGGCGTTGTAAAAATTAATAACTGCGAAAATTTAATCTTTCTTTGGTTTTGATTTCAGATGAAACGTCTAGAATATTCTGTTAGCCGTACAATACGTATCTCGGCTACAAGATTCCATTCTAAATCTTAATGCAAAGCCGAAGAATTACAATATTATCAGAGCTAGCCAAACCTATCAATGTAGCCCCGGGAGGCAGAAACATGCTTTATCTTACAGTCCAAACCCTCGATTTAAATACTCTCTAACTGATTTGCATTCTGATGAATAAACGGAAAGGGCAAGTGATAGTGAAGCTGCATTGGTTACTTAAAGTAATAATATAATGCTGCAACATAAAGTTCTATAAATACATACGCACTGCAGAATTCCATATATACACTCATGGACAAAAAAATTAGCGCACCAAGAAGGAGTCGTCAAAATGAAACGAAATTTTACGTACGTAATGACTGCTTTGATATAAGTAAATGATAAGGAAATCAAAGAAAAGGCATAATTTATTTCAGAGAAAAAGACAAAAGAACGGAGGAGTTAATACTCCGTTGGACCCCCTCTAGCGAGAATGCACGATGCGATACGATCGGGCATTGAGTCATACAAGTTCTGTATGATGTCTTGAGACATTTCGTTCCATATTTGCTGTAACCTTGCCTCTAGTTCGTTCAAACTCGTGGGATGCCCATTTCGTCGTCCCAAATGATCCCAGATGTGCTTCATTGGAGACAAATCAGGGGATCGAGCAGGTCAAGGAAGGGTAATAACAGTGCGGAGACAGTCTTGCGACACCCTTGCCGTATGAGGCTGAGCATTGTGTTGTTGAAAAATGGCTCCTGGAAGCCGTTGCATGAGTGGCAACACATGTGGTTGCAAGATTTCATGAACATATCGCTGGGCTGTCATGGTGCCACGGAACAATACTAGGGGTGACCGTGTATTGTAAGCAATGGCACCCTATACCATCACACCAGCTGTGGGAGCGATGTGTCGCTGTACAGCAAAGGCAGGATTGAGGCGTGCACCACGGGCTCTCTACACACGAACACGATTGTCATCACTGCCGAGATTGAATCTGGATTCGTTGCTAAAGACAACCTGGTTCCATTCCGCTGCAGTCCAGTTTCCTCGTGCTCGACACCACTCGAAACGAAGTCATCGATGGGTGGGCATCAAGGACAGCACACGTAATGGGCGCCGCGATACCAACTGTCCTTCAGCTAGGTGCCTTCGTATGGTTCGAGAAGACACATGGGCCCCTAGTGAAGGTACTACCTGTGCCTGGATGGCGGCCGATGAAGCAGTTGGCTGTACGTGTGCATTTCTTACGATGTGGCGGTCTTCTCGACGACTGGTCTGTGGAGGGCGTCCTGAGCCTGGTCTTCGTGTACATGACATCTCCCGCATCCACTGGTCCCAACACCTCCTCACAACACAAGCAGAGCGGCCTAATTGACGAGCTACTCGCCTTGCTGACCACCCAGCTTCCATCATCCCGACGATTCTCTCCCTCTCAAACTGCGACAACTGCTCATATTTTCTTCCAACACGGAGTAATGGCATGTCTACCTCAGCTCTTCCTTTGTAAATGATTCAGCACACTCAAACAAAGCTTTGGTTACCTGTTTTATACTCCACAGAGTACAACGTTCAACGCCCTCTACCGGCTATACGTAATGCGCAATCACGCTGCATTTCTAATCATTTGAATATCTCCCCGACATGTACCTTCATTGCAAGTTTCCTTACGATCCCGCAATTATTTCTTGGTGCGCTAATTTTTTTGTCCATGAGTGTATAAACACAAAAAATTGTTAAAGAAAAATATAAAATAATTTCAAAAATTTTTGAGCATTATGCCTCTGAAAATAGATCAGTAAATACATAGAGAAATTTAGAACCAATTTTTCACAAAGAGCAAAAATTTAAATTCAAATAAATAAATTTTAAAAAATCCTATAAATCTATAAGAATTCTGAAAATGTTAAAGAAAAAATTAAACCATTACAAGAAAAACCAAAAATAAATAGTGTAAAAAAGAACATGAAAGAACAGGAATCTCAGTCAACTCCGACATACGTCTTTCGGGGGAAGCTACGCCGAAATTAATTACAATATCTCTTCCATAAGAAAATCCTTGCTTTTCTACATAGCCATAAAATTCGCAGGTATTTTTTGATTTCTTTTTAAAGTTTGAATTCGTTAGTAACTTTTATGCATCTTTTGATAACAATTTCGAATTATAAACTATAAAATTGCATCACTTTAAAATAGCTATATTTCTTAACATAACGGTAAAAAATTAGAGTTTGTTATTTAAAATCTGCTACGATATAAGTGAATTTATATACTCGCGCATTTTGAAATTTGGCATATTTGTTACATGCGATAATAACGTCAAATGTGGCTTACGAACTTTTTTTTAAATTATTTGAAAGAATAAACGATGCGCCTTTTTCCCGTCGTGCACAGTGAAAAGGAAAGAAAATAGGTTACCATAAATTAAAAATTTCCCAAAATGAATTAATTATTCTTGCCGTTAACTGCGCTGAGAAAATTTTTTTAATTTCTCGGTAAATTTTCTATCTAATTTTATGAAATATAATATTCAAAGCAAAATGAGATATAGAATCGAAATATGGAAAAAAAAGGAGAATCGTTAAGATTTAAAAAATATACAGGAATGATTCAACTAATTTTGGATATATTGAAAACCAAGGATTTTCTTTTGGAAGAGAAACTGTAATTAATTTCGACGTTAGCCTCCTTCTGAAGTCGGATTTGACTGCGTTCCTCTTCTTTCAAGTTCTTTTTTACATTATTTATTCTGGGTTTTTCTTTTAATGGCTTATTTAAATTTTTCCTTTAATATTTTCAAAATTCTAACTATATATTTACAAGATTTTTTGGTATATATTTATTTAAATTTTTGGTTTTTGTGAAAAATTGTTTATATATATGTATATAATGTTGTTCTAAACTTTGATGTAATGTTGCAGAAATATTAATTGCACAAATGTTGATGTATAATGAACAATAATCTTGCAGGGGAGGCAGATTCAATATTCATTTTTATTTCAATTGACATTTGCCGCCACAATTCACTTGGCGCTCTAATCGTGCCTATTTCAAACATTTTTGACAGTTCGCAGTAAGAAGAAAAGCAACACAGCATCCTAGTGGTAACAGACGCAGAAAACAAAGCGCGTAGTTATCCAGTATGGAAGCTCAAAGAGAAAATAATTTAAAAATGAGTATATCTTTAGAATTTCCGATACACAGTCCCGCGCGCTGGAGATAAAAATGTTTTTGCTGTACAACATTATCATTGCTTGCTTTGAAATCTTTGAGTTTATTAGTCAAAAGTTTCTTTAAAGTTCTACAAAATATGAAATGGATAATAAAAGAAATTCCAAATTTCAAATTTGCTCTTCCAGATGCCTATATTCGCAGGAGGATTACATTATTAAGAATTTGATGGCTCTAGGTACCGTTGCTTTACCACAATGCGAGAAATATATATATATGTTACTGTGAAAGATCGAAATTGGAGAATGTCAACATTCACCAAATACGTCGGTGAAAGATCGAATATAACATTGCATTCTTGTACATTCCGACTCTCACCGGTGTATGTCGACAATCACAGATATGCTCTGGTGTAGGTCGAAAAGAGAGGCGACTGGCTGTTTCCCATAAATGCAGTTGTAAAAGCGAGGGCCTCTTGTGCAATTCAAAGTCTCATAATAGTTTAAGTTGTTGCAATGAATCAGATTTGAATCTCACAATTTAATAAGTTTTTTATGACTATTATTTTATTTTCTCATTTACTACGTATTGTATAATTAAGTAAGTTTTTTAACTTCTATTATTTTCCTTTTTCATTTTGAATGTATTGTGTGTTTTAAGTACTTGTGTGTTTTTTCGAGACTGAATTACGGAGAAGAAAATATAATATTCTCATATATTCAACATTCACCATTAGTACATGGTGAATGTCGACATTCGCCGGTGTAAGTCAGAAATAAGAGTATTTGGAAAATATTTCGGACATACACCAAGCGACTATGTGAATGTTGACATTGACCGGTGAAAGTCGACATTTTCGGTGTTTCACCGTAACATACATACATTTATGCAGATTCTTCATTATTTAATTTCTTTAAATTTAATACAGTGCTCTAATATTTGGTGGCAACAATTTTAAAAGTGAACCGACACTTATAATAGTGAAGCAACGCAAAATGCCCAAACGAAATTCATAACAAACCTCTCCAGCTGTCTTCAAAATGTTTTTAACTTTTCAATTTTTTTAATTGAACTTTTATCCCAAGAACGGAAAAGCTCCTCCACTCGACGATATCAAAACAATATACTACATATTTAAAAAAAAATTCAAAATACGTATTAATGCACATTAAATTCCTAAAATAACTCTATCAGCCACGAATTGACAGTGATTTTTATGGATTCTGTAACAGATGGTGATTCTTCAAAATTTGACAATTCATGAATTGTTACCGCTATGTCTGGCTTATATATATATTATTTTAAATATTTGTTATTGCGAAGAATAAAGGAAAGAATTTTACATTACATCAGATGTCATAGCTACAGACATAAATATTTTTCAAAATTTGCAATTTAAACCATGTCAATATTAAATTATAAACTTTTTCGAAGTCTTATTCTCCGTGCAGTTATAAAGT
Source organism: Stegodyphus mimosarum (assembly GCA_000611955.2). Lineage (NCBI taxonomy): Eukaryota > Metazoa > Arthropoda > Arachnida > Araneae > Eresidae > Stegodyphus > Stegodyphus mimosarum. Next base: position 566,467 of record KK112972.1, on the reverse strand, counting down.
TATATTCTGTCTTAATTCGCTGAAAGATAAATAGTTTAAAATTTCTAAGAAATATTTGTGGTCCTTATACAGCAGAAGCACGGTATATCCAAAATAATATGGAAAAATTTATCTGGAATATTTGAAGGTTCGGATAGAATGCTTATATTTTGGATGAAAAAATCTTATGAGTACAGCACATGACTTCCTTGTAAGGAATAATAAATTATACACTTTTTTCCTACATTTCATTTAAACCTATTAGATTGAATTAAATTTACTTCGTCGATAACCTATTCGTTCGAAAAAACAATAGAATAAATGGACTCTTTAAAATTCACTATATTTGTTTACCACAGCGACACTCTGGCGCTAGCTTCACTTAACAGCGTTACATCTCATTCATTTTATAACTCATCAAGAATGCACAAAAATTATGTATATCGTCTGGTGAATTGCCTAATCGTTGCCACATGTTTTATTCAAATACTATAACAAATCTAACACAATGTATAAAAGAAACTAAACAAAAAAAAGGGGGGAAGAAAGAAACAGTTTTTCGCAGATGATTCAGTATTTCTCGTTCAATTAGTTCAGTTCTCAATCCGCGACAAGGCAAAAATACATAAAATCTCAAAATATGTATATTAAAAATTACGAAGTAAATCTTAAACACTTAATTCCTCAAATAAATTCCAAAACTGATTAAGCATAATGTAATTCGCAATAATAAAAAAGAAGGCGTTACCTTTGTTGTTGCGATGTTTAATTTCTATAGATTGGCAGCAAATGCACTGTTCTCCTATGTTTCAAATGTAAATAAATATGACTGCCATGGAAAAAATGATTAGGCTTAGCCGCATTGAAATAACTTTAAATTGTTGATCTTTCTACACTGACTACCAATAAGTATTTGGACACCTATGCAAATGACGATATCTGTGGTCCTAAGGTACGTCACGGACTCCGCCGGTATATATCGTGTAGGAAACAGCATCGGCTTTAGTCGCATGCAAGATGCCTCGCAGTTCGGAGCTCTCTGATTTCGAGAAAGGTATAATTATCGGGCATCACAAATGTGGCCGATCCTTAAGGGATATATCTAGCGATCTGAAGTACCCAAAATCGACAGTAGCCTATGTGATTAAGAAGTGGAAGGTGAGCAGTGATTGTCGGAATGTGCCCCGAGTCGGCAGACCAACGAAACTGGGAGATAGAGACCGACGAGTGCTGTCCAGAGAAATTCGGAAGAACCGCATCCAACCGATGGCCCTCATCCGCAAGGAGGGAGTATTGTTTCAATGAATATCATCCGTAAGGAAGCACATCTGCTTAGTTTTCATGATCGTGCTGCTGCCCATAAGCCTTTGATCGCAAAGTCCTACCGCGCTGCTCGGTTAATGTGGTGCAAGGCACATCGAAATTGAACCGTAGATCAGTGGAAACGGGTTCTTTGGAGTGACGAATCAAGGTTCACCCTTTACCGTTCGGATGGCAGGCTCTGGGTCTGGCGTCTGCCTGGAGAACGTCTCCTGCCAGAATACATTGTGCCAACAGTCAAGTTCGGCATAGGTGGAATTATGGTTTGGGGTTTTTTGTCCTGGTATGAGCTGGGATCCTTGGTCCACATTTATGGTAAGCTCAACTCCGATGCCTACTGCACTATTTTGGATGACAATGTGCTTCCTACGTTGTGGCAGTTTTACGGGTTGGACCCCTGTTACTTTCAGGACGACAATGCCAGTTGTCATGTTTCGACGTTAACCAAGGCTTGGTATGGTGCCAATGGATTTCATCGAATGGACTGGCCTGCCCAGAGTCCAGACCTGAACCTTATCGAGAACCTCTGGGACGAGTTGCATCGACGAATTCAGGGGTGCACTACCCGTGCAAATTCGGTGAAGGAACTTCTATGTCTTCTCCAAGCCGAGTGGAAGAAAACATCACTAGCTGTCATAGAAAGACTTGTGGAAAGTATGCCCCGGAGGGTCCACGCTGTAATTACCTCTCGTGGAGGCTCTACCATATATTGATTTTGAATAAAGTTAGTTTTTCTTTTCTGTCACAGGTGTCCAAATACTTATTGGTAGTCAGTGTACAAATCTTGCATGCATATTTACTAAAGGCATAAAAACCTTAACCGGAAGATAAGACCAACATAATTCAATCATTTTTAAAGCAAAAAATGCCCAATTTGGCAACATATAAGAATAACAAAACTGAGTTCACTGAGCCGAGTAACACAGTATATATATTTATATACTTTTGGAGAGGCTGATTGCACCCAAAATAGGAAGTGCACATCTACATGGTATAACAGTCCTATATACAAAATTTCAACGTTCTGAGGCCACTCGTTTTTGAGTTATGCGAGATACATACAGATATACGTACGTACGCACAGACGCCACGAAAAAATCTCTTCAGAATCCACTTTAAAACACTTTTATAATTTTCTGGGGGAAAAGAGTGCTTTATTCTGTTCTTACGTTCAGATATCACGCAAAAACATCGTTAAATTGCATTCGATGGCGGTCAAAATGGATATATTCGTTAAAATATGATACCCGAAATTTTTCACGATTAGAGATAATAGATTGCGATAATATTTGGTGGCAACAATTTGAAAAGTGTTTCGTCGTTTATTGTGGATGACGCGAAATCTCGTTTTGAGATTAATAGCCCGTTTGGGTTAAAGTTACCAGTATAAAAGACTCCTGCTAAGAATACAAACTCTATTAGATTTTGTGAATGAGATATTCTTTTCGAAAAAATTTATAATGATCAATAATTTTCATGGCAGTCTGCCAAGTCTATTTTTCATTGAGTCTATAAACATTACAAACTTTTTTCTAAACTGATACTACACATTTTATTACATGCAAATATGAACACTTCCCCTGTTTAATTTCTCTTTGATTCCTAAATATGATTTCATACTTTAAAATTAAATATCTCCATCAATTTTTGTCGCACTGGGGTCGTACTTGCATTTTATTTTTTATAATTAGTATAATGTTTTCCTAAAATATAAGAGAAGACGCCGGAGGAAAATATAAAATGTTAAATTTCACTATTTTTAATCCAAACGGGCTTTGTCCCAGGAGGACTATTGTTTTCGTTTTGCGATTTTGCTTTGGAAACATTAAAAGTCTGAATCACTTTTTAAATTGTTGCCACCAAATATGGCAGCTCTGTATTATATTTGAAGAAATTAAATAATGAAGAATCTGCATGAATGTCTAAATGTGATAAAACAACGGTACCTAGAGCCATCCAATTTTGAATAACGTACGTTTCCACCCGAATATGCGGATCTGGAAGCCCAAATTTGGAATTTGTTTCATTATCTATTTCATATTTTGTAAAACTTTAACGAATTTTTGATGAACAAACTCGAACGATTTAAAAGCGAGCCATGGCATAAGGATTTAAAAGCGAGCCATGGCAACACTCTACGGGGGGGGGGGACATTTTATCTCTTTATCTCTACGGAGGGGACTGTGTATGGGAAATTTTAAAGAGAGACTCATTTTAAAATTATTTTGCGATATTGCTGTTTAACTGAATTTTACGGTTTAAGCGCGAAGAACATGATATTTAATAAATAAAGATAACACACAAAACGTTAAAACACGCCCTTTGGACGTAATATAAAATCTGAAACCTTTGAGTTTTTTTTTTTTTTCCCGTACAGTGTTGCTATTGCTAGCTTTGAAATCGTTCACTGTCTTAATCTAAAATTCTTTAATGTTTAAAAAAAATATTAAACAGATCATAAAAGCAATTTCAAATTTGGGCTTCCAGACGCCCATATTCGAATGGAGGACTACGTTATTCAAAATTTGATGTCTCTAAGGTACCGCTATTTTATCACAGTGCGAGAACACATACATACATTCGTGCAAATTCTTCATTATTTAATTTCTTTAAATATAACAGAGGGAGATAATATTTGGTGGCAACAAATTGAAAAGTGAACCGACATTTATACTGAACGAACGTAAAATGCCAAAGGGAAATTAATAGCCCTTCTGGGGGCAGATTACCCGTTTGGACAAAAAAAAAGTATTTCTGACAAAGTGCTTTGAAAAACTCGAACTGTTTTCAAAATTCCCAGCCAGTAAAAATATCAATGTAAGATAACTAACTCTTCTAACGCAAGATTTACAATGACTGTTAAATTTACAATGATGGAGACCTTTTTTACAAGCGGATTTGGAAATATATATTCATTGCCAGCTTAATGGATCGAGGTTAGAAAAGCCAAGAAGCAATGGCTACCTAGATAACCAGGAGTTAACTTGTAAATTACCCGAGTTGAATGAATAGTCGTCAATTTGGGGTACTTAGTTGAAGATGGCGGACGGGAAATGGTTGCTTGTTTTTTAACCGGTTCACGCTTGGTTGAAGAAGGACGCCACAAGCAGCAGAAACAAAACGATACAGAATAGCAAGCGGATAACAAAGGAAGTGGTTTTCAGAGGATTCCGTGCAGTCTCCCCTCTTCGCCCTTCAGATATGGGAAGATGAGTCATACCACCGCGGTAAACACAGTTGCCAACGGGATGTTGGTCATGGAAAGGATGAGAGTCAAATAAATACCTAACCATCTCGTTTCTATTGCGTCTGGTGCACTTCCATGCCCGAATTTTTTTTTTCTTTAGTCACCTGAAGGAAGTTTATATATTTTAAATAGCTAATAATTTAATACTGGCATTTTTTTTTTTAAATCTTATGTGGACACCAGATAGACTTATTAAATTATACACATTTTTCCTGCATTTCATTTAAAAGTATTGCCTCGATATTCATTAGAGATATATTTCTCATCAATTAATTCAGTTCTCAGTTCGGAGCAAAGCAAAAATACACACAAACTCACAAACATGCATACCCACTTTTGCTCGGCTCCGTGAGCTCAGTTTTCTTCTTCTTTTTTTATTCTTATATGTTGGTAGATTGTGCATTTTGCGCTTTAAAATGATTGAATTATGTTGTTCTTATTTTCCGGTTAAGGTTTTTATGCCTTTATTTAATCTGCATGCAATAGTTGTAGAATTATCAACATTTTAAAAGTTGTTTAAGTGCTGCTAAGCCTACTTTTTTTTTAGTCCAAAGGGATTTAGTCCCGAAGGACTATTACTTTCGTTTTGCGATTTTGCGTCGGAAACACAAAAACGGCGTATCACTTTTCAAATTGTTGCCACTAAATGTTATCGCTCTGCATTAAATTTCAAAAAATGAAAAATCTGCATAAATGTATGCATGTTTCTCGCATTGTGATAAAACCTAGAGCCATCGAATTTTGAATTATAAATAGCCAAATAAATGTGAAATTCGTAACAATATTCTCTAAAACTTTAACGAATTTTTCATTAACAAACTCAAAGATTTCAAAGCCAGCAATACCAACGTTGTACAGAAAAACATTTTTATCTCCAGCGCGTGAGAGCGTGTACCGAAATTTCTAAAGATATGCTCAATTTAAAATTATTTTGCGATATTGCTGTTGAACTGAATTTTATGGTTTAAGTGGGAAGAACATGGTATTTAACAAATAAAGGTAACACACAAAATGTTAAATAAACGTCCCTTTGGACGTAATTTAAAATCTGAAACATTTCAGACTTTTTTTTTTTTTAACAACAGTAGACATATTTGTTTTCATTTAAAGCTTAGCAGAAGAGTGAAAAGTTTCTGCACCTTCAGTGTCTTTTTGCTGAATGGGAGCAAAAGTAAACTTTCAGTTTTGTGCACTGAAAATTCTGCCTTTTTCCTCGCTGGCTGAATTGCTTGTTCTCGCCTACAAACTGCAATTTTAATTCTAAAAATTGTTTTTAATTGTTTTAACTGTATTTGGGTGTTTTATATTTTTCTACATTTTTCAATTTTTAATAAAGATATTTTAAAGTTTTATGTATTTTTTTGCCTTGCAGCGAACTGAATTAATTGAATGAGGAACTGAATTTCTAATGAAATTCGAGGAAGTAAGATTAAATGAAATGCAGGAAAAAATGCGTCTAATTTAATATTCCGTACAAGGAAGTCATGTGGTGTAGACATCAGATTTTTCCCGAATAACAGTTAAACGTTAAAAATAGAAGTATCAAGGTAGCTGAATAAAATAGTGAATTTTATTAGTTAAGAGGCAGTGATAGTTAACAGCCATATTTTACTTTTAATTAAGTGAATTTCTATAAAAGATTTTTTACTGCTGGCCTTTGCAACTAAAATTTATAATACAATTCAGCTTTTAAATCCAGTGGCCTTCAGCAGATAGAACACGCTCTGATTCAACAATCTAAAATCTTCCTTTAAATACTATCTCTTTCTACCTCATTTGAATACGCACGAACTAAAATTTGCATTTTGGTAGGAAAACGGAAGGCGAGAATGACAGAAAAGCTCTTTAACATAAAATAATAAAAATCTTTTAACATAAATGTTAGTTGAAAAATAAATAAACCTCTATAATTTATTTACAGTGCTTGCAACTGTATATTAGTATCAAGTGTATATAGCGCAATACGTTTTAGTAACACATTAGGCAAACTGCTCTAAAAGAATGAATCGTATACCTTTAGGCATAAGGAAACATGTCTTACAGCATAAATGAGTAACTTTTTGCTTACTCTGTTTTTTTGAATACAGTATATCGAGTTCTTTTGTGTAACTTTATGAGTCATAAATGGTTTCATAATTTCCCACAGCATTTTCTGGCAGAGCATTCATTCTATATCTAGATTTTCATGTAACTTTATAATGTATCTCTCCCGCTTTCTTAGCATGCCTTTGTAGTGTAGCGGTCAGCACACTCGGCGCGTATTCGAGGGGTCCGTGGTTCGAGCCCCGGCGAAGGCATTGCTCACTTCTCATGTCTCCCGCATCAAAACTCCCAATATCTCTACAACATTATACAGAAAAATTGAACAATTTCACATATAATTACATTAAAATCATCTATCTATGTACACTTGCCTAAAAAAAGGGGGGGGACAGTTTTATATCTCCCGTTCCACAGGGCCGATTGACGAAATTCAACTTGCGTTTTTCATGTCTCCAAAGCGCGACTTAGGATATACACTAGATTTATATATAGCATTATTCTAACATAGGTATTTTGACACAAAATCGGACTTTTTTTTAAAGGACATGCCAGTTTTTTTTTCCATATTATTGCGATTCTACGGCTGAAATTATGTCTAAATATTAAATTTTGTGAAATTTGGTGCGAAATGTGAGCAGAAATTCAAAATCTTATAGTGGTGTAATTTTTTCAATTGTGCCAAGAATAATTTACTTAGCGAATTTCTTAATTTAGAGCAACCTAATTTTCCTTTTTTGCATTGCGGACGCGTGGAAAAAAGGTCATCGTTGATACTTTAAAATAATTTTAACAAAGTGCGTAAACCACATTTGACGTTATTATCGCTTAAAAAAAAGCCAATATGTAATTTCATGTATATCTTAGAAAATTTTGAATAAAAAAAATCTAATACTTTGCAGGTGTGCCTAGAAATACATCTACTTTAAGACGATGTTAAAAATTGTATAGGTTATAAAACAAGATGTTTTTCGAAAAATTTATAAAAAATATTTTAATACTAAATTTAGAAATAAATTATAAAAAATGTGCGAATTATATTTGGATTAAGCCCAAACTTCCAATTCTGCAAGATGGAATCAAGTAAGTTTAAGAAAAAAAAAGAGACATTAATAAATATATATCAAATTCAAATAACAATGAGGAGCTAAAATTTGCAGAGCTAATTTTTTAAAAACCACTCGTGCGATTTTTACAAAACTGTGTAGTTTAGCATAATTTGAGTCGTAGAATCGAAATATGGAAAAAAAAAAACTGGAATGTTGTTTCAGAAACAGTCCGATTTTGTGTCAAAATACCAATGTTAGAATAATGCTATATATAAATCTAGTGTATATTCTAAGTCGCTCTTTCGAGACATGAAAAACGCAAGTTGAATTTCATCAATCGGCCCAGTAGAACGGGAGATATGGAACTGTTCCCCCCTTTTTTTGCACACTGTACAAAATTCATAACAATATAAATAATTTCATATGCTAAATTCTCGGCATATATAGTCTACTATGCTACTCTTCAAAGCTTTTTGTTTTTTAAGGAAATACAGTAGAAGTCCAGAAATTCGCATTGCCTGGGACCAGAGGTTGTGCGGATTTCAGGACAGAAAAGCCAAATCATAATATTCAGACTAAAAGTGCAAAATAAATAAGGCATATTAGATACATTTACTGAAATTATTATGTACAATAATACGTTATTACATTATTTTATTACATGCATTAAATTATTATATATATATATATATTAAATTATTATATATATATATATTAAATTATTCATTTATATTAGTGATTGCAGGAATATTTTAAAGCATTAAGGACATATACAATAGAGACGTGTAAAAATAAAGGATACTAATAAAGCATAAAATATTTCTTTTTTTTACTTGTTTCAAACATTTTTCTGATAGAGGTTTGTTTTAAAACTTTAGGTTGGTGCTCCAGAGTAAGTTTTTTTTTTTTGTTAATTCTACAGGGTCATAATCTCTTGCTCTGTGACACAGCTCTGTTGTTCTAAATATTTTAGGTATTTTTCACCATGTTCCAAACCCTCATTAAAAGATATTTTCTCACTCCTAGCAAATTCATTATCTGTGTCGGTGTCGGAATCGTTTTCTTGCTGTGGGGAGTTCAAAACAGAGCCAATGATTTCATCATCGGTTATCTGATATGCCAGTGTTGGCTCATCTGAACACATCATCAACACTGAAAACCTCTTCTGGGCTAAGATCTTTTTTCTGCCACTAACAGAAAATCATTACTATTCGGTAATTATGATATCATTATTGTATAAATATTTTTTCTTCGGTATTTCATCCTCCATTCTGCGGTTTCTGGAACCTATAAATTCAATGTTTATATTTTGAGAGGCAGTGCGGATTTCAGGAGTTGGCGGATTTCAGGTCGGCGGATTTTTGGTATTTGACTGTACTTACGAAACTAAAGGCTGGATAAGACGCTGTGGAACGGTGCCTTCAACACCAGGGTGCCAGGGCCATGGCCCTACTCCTTGTAGAATGTTTTAGTAGCTCCGAAAGTTAATGGTAGATAACCAAACATAAAAGAGTATAACATTTTTTTAATAATATTTAGGTTTAAATTAATCTTAGATTTTATTAAAAAAATCCTAATTAATTGTTTATTCCATGTTCTAAGAAGTTAGGTGAATCGAAACTGATAAGCGAGGCTGATGATAACGAGTGGGAAAAAGCTGCAGGAAGGCACAGAGGCTGTCGAGCTGTTGCAAGAGGTATAACAACTTACATGTAAGTACAAATATTATGTAGCACTAAACCTACATTATAGAAAATAAAAGTACACAGTATACAGAATACAATAAGATATATGCATGTATAATCACTAATGAGAAATATAATACACATACTATAGTTACATGAAACGAGCCGTCAGAATGGTGGTACTTAGCAACTGGGGGAGAGGGAGAAAGAAGTTACATTATCCAGGTGTTAAGTCGAGCAAGAGGCCTGTCCATATTGTTTAGGTCGGTATAATCCTAATCGCAGATTTTAATACAGGAATTTTCTACAGTATGCTGTCCATTATGAAAATTTTTGGCCAGTTTGTAATAATCAGTCCTGAGTTGTTCCATACCAAGTTCCTCATGAATCCTATTATTGCGTATGTACCATTCGGCCTTGATTATCTGCCTAAGCACCCCATTCTGACAAACCTGGAGCTTTTGTCTGTTCGTTTTACGTGTATGGGCCCAAACTGGAGTAGCATAACAGAGTAATGGTCTGAAAATGGACTTGTAAATAAGTAACTTGTTGTCTACAAGACGCTTTAACAGCTAGCGTACGCAACTACGACATCAGTCTCGTCTGGTTTCAGCTGCGCGAAGTCGAAGAAGCAGCCCTTTAGCCCTGAGCAAACTATCTCGTCTGGGCAACAATCATATGGAACCATATCGAATAAAAGATCTTGACACCAGTACCATTTAAATAAATTTCGAAAATCTCCGTTACCAATTTTAGATCCGAGCGACCATGCACTTGATGCTTTCATCGTGAAATCATTAACAAATGATTGTGTTGAAAGACTATTAAAAGAAGAAAAAGCTGAAATGGATCCTTGTAGTCGGTACTACTCCTACACAAAGAATGTGCACGGACACGGATCAGTACCCATTTCTTAACGAATATGAGAAACGATATCCTGAAATTGGATTATCGAGAAAGGAATGTAAGAAAATTGCACCAAATGATTCCTGTGTTTATAAACTCCTTTATGAGTGAAAAAAAAAAAAAAAAAAAAGAAGATACGACTTAAAAGTTGGTAGTTGGTCATGGAGCTCATCACCGTCCATATAACATGAGGTGTTTTCGGTTCTACATTGGAACGTGATTTTTAAACCCTCTTTAATGATTTTGTAAAATATGTATAACGAAAAACAAAAAATCTGAAAGCTTTCAGATTTTATATTACGCCCAAAGGGCCGTTTTTTTAACATTTTGTGTGTTACCTTTATTTATTAAATATCATGTTTTTCGCACTTAAAACCATAAAATTCAATCCAACGGCAATGTCGCAAAATATTTAAAAGAGCATGTCCTTAGAATTTCTTTGTCCCTGAAGGATTATTGTTTTCATTTTACGATTTTGCGTCGGAAACATTAAACGTCTGAATCCCTTTTCAAACCGTTGCCACAAAATATTGCAACCCTGTATTATACTTGTATTTAAGGAAATTAAATACAGAAGAATCTGCATAAATGTATGTATATTTCTCCAAATGGGATAAAACAACGGTATCTAGAGCCATCCAATTTTGAATTAATTATTTGGGATAATTATTTGGGGAGAAAAGAGTCCTTTGTTCTGTCCTTATGTACGGATGTCACTCAAAAACATCGTTAAATTGCATTCGATAGCAGTCAAACTAGATATTTTCGTTGAAATATCGTACCCGAAAATTTTCGCGATCAAAAAACTTCCTTTTTACTTCGTACAAGGAAGTAAAAATCTATTAAAGTAGTTTATATAATGCATATGGCATGCTAACTGGCCTGAAATGTCCCCTACAAATATTAACGGAAAAGAAATTAACATATTGTAAGCAAACCAACTATTCACCTTACAAAGATCCGTAAAGTAAACATACTTCCAAGGGTCTTTGTTTAGCCAGAAGTGCGCCTTCTTTTTTGGAAAGAGATTAAACAATAGTGATAATGTTCATTTCTTCTCTAGGGCAGTTCCCCCCCCCTTACTTAAAAATGTATACTATACTCTGTTTTGAAGAAATTTTTAAATATTTCATTTTTTTAATTTCCTTCCTTTATTTTATACACAATCTTTGTTGAAATAAACGTAAAAATAAAATTATCTTAATCGTGTTTTGCCTATAGGGAAAAAAAAAAAACGAAATAGCCTGGATTTTTTTAACGTCAGGATGAGATGAGATAGGTTACAGTTAGTCCAAACATTTGGAATTCTATTGTGCTATAAAAACTACTAAAATCAGTTTTTTAAATCTGAAATGGCCACGGCTCTCATACTATTCGAGTTTTCCAACTAGCATAGTTTCATAACAACATCAGTTAATCGGGGTTTTACAGTATTTTTGTGCATCAATGAGCATGACAGGTAAAATAAAAGCTGAATCAAGGATTAAAATTCTGAGTTGTAAGAAACTGCAGCTAGATGGCACGAAATACGTTTGTAAATAGTTCATCTAAACACGCATAACCACTTTCCGATTTATTTTAAAACGGAGACCTATAATAATGTAATTTAGAAAATGAGTCAAATGATTCAGTTTACAAGGCAGTAGAAATTAGTCAAACAAAATCGCAAATGACACAGAAACACAAATAATAAACAAATGTGGATTTTAAAAACTTATTCATATAGAGTAAAACGTATTAAAACAGAAGATAAACAGCTATTTAAATGAAATGATGATAAGAAACACATATACATTCTAACATAAAAAGCAATTCACCAAGAAGAAGTTATCCGAATTTGGGTGAGAATCTAAGGATGTGATATATATGTATTGAAAACGAAACGTTAACAGTATCATAAGAATTGAATGCTTTGTTTAGAAAATACAGTTACAAGAGGTCAAAACTAATCAATAATGCGTTGGCATACTTCTGGCCCTGATGCAAGCTGTTATCCGGATGGGCATTGGCTTATATAGTTGACGGATATCCTCCTGCCAGATTGCTTGCCATACAAGTTTCAACTGGCGAGTTAGATCGGCACTACAAAGGGACAGTCCGATACGCCTATTCATCGGAGCTCAAACATGCACCACTGGGAGGAGATCTGGAGATCGTGCAGGGCAGGGTTGGAGAAGAACGAAGATAAGAGATAGAAAGGAATGTCATGTGGGACTGCGCATTATTCTGTTGAAATATAAGCCCAGGGCTGCTTGAAAGGGAACACTACGAGGCGTAGAATCTTGTCGACGTACCGCCATGCTGTAAGGCTGTCACGGATGACAACCAGAAAGGTCTGGTTATCAAATGAAATGGCACTCCATACTACAACTTCTCCACGGGCCTCCTCGGGGACGAGCTTCTCCCTGTCCTCCCCGGGATGCTCTCCATCAAAATTGGGGGCAGAACTCAGCCAAATCGCACTGTCATCTGTTAGATGTTCAAGGCTGTTGCCAACGATAGGCGTAATCTAGCGCTCCTTACAACGAGGAATTTCGTGGGCTTGGGCTGACTATGTCAGACAAGTGAGCATAAGCAACAACAACTTCGGGCTGTGTGGCGGACGATAATTAGGCGAGTATCCACCGTTGTCCTGGACATCTCCAGATATGTCTTCGCTGGTAATCGGGACTTAGTTCGAAGCGTTCATTGCTGAAAACAATTCTACTCCAGGCCGAAAGATCTTTGGTCGAATGCACCCGACACCACTGCAAACGTACTTAGCGGTGTGCAACGTTGAGAGGCAAGCGTCCGTGACCTCATCCTCCGCCTCAGTCGCCTGTCAATGGTCATGGTAGTCACTGGTGTCCTGGTTGCATGTAGGAGTTAGCAAAGATGCATTAGGGGCTGTGAGAACCGTTCAGACGACCACTCTGATCTCGCATTCTGTTGTCGCTCTTCGTCGACTACTACCTTCTTGACGCTCTGAGCGGCCATGTTTCATCCATTCCTGTCAACATCGCTCCAACCCAAATGTCAAGTGATCTTGCGATTCTGTTTTCTTTAGTCCAATTGCAAGTCCTCTTTCAAATGGTGACATCTGTTGATATTGTTCGTGAATCGAGGCATTTGTACAGTCCACGTAGGTCGATGAAATCACGTTCGCATGGAAATTATACCTAAACATTGGAATGTTCTCTGTTTTACATACCATTCGAATGCTTCTTTGCAAAGTGCTGGTGCACCAGTTAATCAGTCACTGGACGTCAATACTTAATCATTTGCATATTCTATCATAAGATAGGAGCATACAGAATTTCATCCCATTCGGGTACTCACTGATGCGTCGCTTTTTATGTAATAGAGTGTAAAATATAATGCAGTGACTCTGAATCGCTTACGTTAAGCTAATATCATTCTGTAGCGTGCTCATAAAATAAGAAATACCTAACTTTGAAATGACTTAACATGACATCTGGAAATTGAATTGTATCTCATACTCAAAGCAGGTTAGAATAACGATTCGTAAACTGTAAGAGACTGATTTAATTAGTTAGGTTAACTAATTAGTAGTAACTTAAATAGTTAGTTAAGTAAGAAACTTAAATCAGAATGTTTCAAAACAAAAATTTGACTCGCAGTTTAATCATGAAAATGTAATAAAAAGTATTATGCAAGTTACCATAGAATATAGAAGGTTTAACGAAATGGATATGCATATAGGAAGTTTAACGAAATCCACACAATCACAAGTCTAAGAACCGCTTGGTTAGAATGTAAAGTCGATAATAAATACTATTATCATTTCGAAAGAACTGCGAAACCTAGAGTATCAGAGATTTTTCTATACTTAGATTTTGCCACCTTTCGAGATTTTTTTTTCTAATAAATTACTTTACACGAACACATTTTGCAAAAATAAGTCGACAATTATGGAAGAGATAGAGGCTATCATAAGACATGCATTAGATTTGGCGATGCGTGTAGTTTCCAATACCATACTCCGAAATCGTTTTGCTAATTTTTCAATCATTACCACATATTTATATGTCTGAAAACGTTAAATAGGAGAGTTTACTTACCACACAGTGAAAGTAAAGTGCTTTAATAGTGTCACGATATTATAAATAACTCCTGAAAATGTCAAAGATGTATAACAATACGTAACAGCGCATGCTTAAGACCACACTGCGTTTGGGATTTCTTCAGCTACACTTATTTTGTTGCCCCGTAGGTCTTTAGCAATATTGTTGCGTTTATACGGGTTCGTGGATTTGAGAGTATCCGATGAAAACACGATGCAGAACAATAAAAAGCACAATTTATTTACAAGAATCACTATTTACAGCACAGTTCCAAAATCACCTTTAAAAGCGTCGAAAATCTACAATAAATACGCTGAAACAATCAGCAACACAGCTTCAGGCCGTAACTGTAAAGGTAGCTTGACGGCAACACTAAACTTATAATAAAACACCGTGGAACAATCACCAATCCACTGTCAAGCTATACTGTAAAGCTAGCTTCACGGCAAAGCACTATCTCGATTGCTTTCCGTTCACAAAACTCTCGTGTAGCTTCTATTCTCACAACTAATCACACTGCTCGCAACTACTTCTCAACTAACTTCACAATCTCCTCAACTAACTTCGCAACTCACTCACTCTCAGAAACGCAAGGGTTTATATAGGTTTTCTTTAAGTTCCACACGTTTCGAAAAATATCTCGACAGGAAATTATTCTAGAAGCTTCCCGATTGGACCATGGGATATCGCCGATTTGGTCGCCAAATGGGCGATAAAGTCGCCAATCTGGCAACCATACCATACACTATTTTATGGCAACCCTAGTGCTATGCCGGAAAGCTTCCATACAGGCGCAATCGCCGAATTTTTCGTAACAATATTCGGTTATCCTTGTACACTCTGTTTTTAGACAGTCCAAAAAGAAAAATAGGTAAAAGTTTACAATTGGGTGCCCCTTGTTTTTTTTTTGGTGATTCTCTTTTGACGCCAAGATCAGCTACAGCAGAGCACAATTTCAAGATGGCCGCTCCACAAAACCAAAATAACAAGTAAGTCGGTCTATTTTCACTTAGAAAAAAATAAATCAATTTCCATGTACACATCGATCTATTTTCACTTAAAAAAATCAGAGAATTGCACAAACTCGGAACTGCGTACTGCCTTGACTTTGTCCATGTACACATCGATCTATTTTCACTTAAAAAATCAGGAGCGCAATGACGTCATATAAGGTTAAAACAAAGTTACTCGTCGCCAAAACTGAATAAAATTTGTCGCCAAACGAAGGGGCACCCAGTTCTACACTACAGCCGAAAAATATTCCAAGAATGGTAAACGTTCAGTTTTTTGGGGGAATAAAAGAAGGGGGTCGGAGGACGTGAATGGCCACAAACTCTTCACAATGAAATGATGTCGCTTTTAATAATATTCCAGAGTTGTTCATGACTATGAAAAAAAATCATTCAGTTCCTAAATTTAGTGCATGATGAAAACAGTAAATGTATATAAATGAATGAAATAGCAATTGAAAGGGGTGTAGATAAATGTAGTAACTTAAATTTCACTTTTTTGCTTATACACTACAATAGATAGAATATATCGTGCTTTACTTTCACTAATTATGCACTTTTTGTCCTAATTCTGCTGCTTAAAAGAATACATCAGGCGATTTTATTTTAATTTTACGAATAGTGCATAATTTAAATGAAGACAAAACTACAATAAGTATTCAATAAATGTTCATAGTTTTTTTTTTTAAGAAAATTTTGAAGTTAGTCATATCACCAAAATTTGAGATGACAATAAGCTTCTTCGAGCAGCAACTTAAGAGGACGTTGTAACGTCGTGTATTCTTAGCTATCATAAAATGTACGCGAGGTTGAATGCTGTTTAGTGAATTATCACCAAGTCTTTTAAAGTATTACGAAGTCAGTGAAAGTGTGTATAGAACGCTTTAATAACTCAAATTTTGACAGACGGCACCAACTCATGCTTACAAAAGCCAACAACACTTTTAGATAAAATCAAAAGGTAATGAATAACTTAAAATCGATGAAGTTAAATACAGCCTAACGGCTTAACAGTTTAACTATCACGCAAGCTAGTTCTGACTGTAAGTCGGCTTAAACAAACCTAATGGCAAGAATAATTCAACGCCGCAGAATTCTAATGGCTTCAGAATTTGAGTTAACAACGTGGCCCTCAAGCAGGCAGAACACGCTCTGATTTCACCCTCCCAATCCTCCTTTAAATACTTCCTTCTTCTTCTTAATTTGAACATCGCGTGCTGGAAACGTGCATTCTGGCAGGGAAATGAAATGAGGTTTGATAGAAAAAGTACTTTAACTTAAAATAACTGGTTAGAAAATTAAATGATGCCCTACAACGTAATAATTGATTTGAATGAAGTGAAAAAAAATTACGCTGTTGTTCGAGGTTATACGTATTTTTTATTTCACTATAAATATTCAGGTGTGTCAGTTACAAAACAGTGGGAGTTATGCCAGCAAATAAAGTACTTAACCGTTAACAAACTGAAAATCTAGCACAAGAAGGCAAAAAATAAGAATATTGTTACTATTTCATGATTGTTTGCAAAAGAATAATTACAATGTTGACAATTTTTCAAGTAAAACCTCGAACTCTAAAATACGTAACAAACAACTTCATAAAGAATATGTTATTTTCTAATTAACGAACCTCTAAGTTGCTGATCATTTTTTGGCGACCGTTAAAATCTGAAA
>KK112972.1:526021-549419 GCA_000611955.2 Stegodyphus mimosarum | reverse complement strand
TTTTTTTTTTCTTCTATCCTCTGTCCTCTGCTTTCCCAGACTAGAACTCTTATTTAACGATTATTTCATATTTAATTTTTTACTTCCTTGTACGAAATAAAAAGGAAGTATTCTAATCGTGAAAAATTTTAGGTGTCTTATTTCAAAGAAAATATTAATTTTGACAGCTATCGAATGCAATTTAACGGTGTTTTTGCGTTATATCTGACCGTAAGGATGAAATAAAAGACGCTTTTTCCCCCAAAAAATTATAAAACTAATTTAAAATGGATTCCGATTCGTGGCGTCTGTACGTACAGACGCCACGATGTCTGTATGTACATCGCATAACTCAAAAACGTAAAGCCTCGGAAGGTTGATTGTATACAGGACTGCTATAACATGTACAAGTGCATCTCCTATTTTGGATGCAATCGGCAGCACCAAAAGTAGATAAATATATGTATATATATATATATATCCACTGTGTTACTCGGCTCAGTGAGCTCAATTTTTTCCCCCTTATACGTTGGTAAATTGTGCATTTTTTGCTTTAAAAATTGATTGAATTACGTTGTTCTTAACTTCCGGTTAAGGTTTTTATCCTTTCAGTTAATCTGCACGCAAGATTTGTAGAATTATCAACAATTTCAAAGTTGTTTAGTGCGACTAAGCCTAATTATGTTGGCCATAGTGGCCATATTTGATTACATTTGAAACTTAGGAGAATAGTGGATTTGTTACCAATACAGAGAAAATAAGCTTCGCAACAACAAAGATAACGCCTTCTTTTATTGTTGCGAATTAAAGCATACTTAATCCATTCTGGAATTTATTGGAGGAAATAAGTCTTTAAGCTTTACTTCGTAATTTTTAAGATATTTTGAGTTTTTATGTATTTTTGCCTTGTCGCGAAATGAGAACTGAATTAATTGAATGAGAAATACTGAATCGTCTGTGAAAAACAGTTTCTTTTTTTGTTTTTTGTTTGTTTGTTTAATTTCTTTTACAGATCGTTTTAGATTTATTATAGAATTTGAATAGCACGTGTGGCAACGACTAGATAATTCTGCAGAAAATATAATTTTTTGTGTATTCTGAGTTATAAAATAAATGAGATGTAACACTGTTAAGTGAACCTACTGACAGAGTGTCAAGAAAAAATGCGTATAATTTAATATTCCGTTCAAGGAAGTCATGTGGAGTACACATCAGATTTTTTTAACTTAATTTTAGTGTTGAACATCTAGTAGAACACAATTATGATTATCAATGAGTATGCATAGAGCCTCTTAACTGCAACGTGAATTAACTAACATTTTGAAACATCATGCTGTTACTTTAATCGAATAAAGTGTAAAATTGAATGTAAAATTTAAAGAATGCTTCTTAAATTCCCCATGTGTTAGTTTTTCAAGAGATGATATAATTGTTGAAGGAAAAGTATTATTAAATACACATTTTCGCCCAAAGTAGAGGTAACATTGTTTCTTGTGGGACTCAAACTCACGTGTCATAAAGTAATAGATTTAGGTTTGGATAACAACATGGACTTAATTGACTTTCTTGCTTAGTTTGCCAATGAGTTCAGCTACCACAGTTTCCCAATCTCATTTCAAAAATGTCAACCCTTCGTCATCCTTTTCCTTTTTACCCTAAAGGGGCGTTAAGCCTAGAAGAGCTATTAGTCTCGACACGCCATTTTGCTTCGAATCACGAAAAGCGTTGAATCACTTTTCAGATTTTTGCCACCAAATATTCTCGCCCGTGTTATATTTAAAGAAAATAAATAATGAAGAATTTGCATGAATGTATGCATGCATGTTCCTCGCACTGCGAAAAAAGAACGGTACCTAGAGCCATTAAATTTTGAATAACGTAGTTCTGCATCCGAATATGGACAATTAGAATCCTTAAATTTGGATTTCGAATTTGTTTTGTTACTTATTCCATACTTTTTAAAACTTTAACTAACTTTTGATTAACAAACTCAACGATTTCTAAGCGAGCAGTGGCAACACTGTACGAAAAAAAAAAAAAAAAAGCTTTTCATCTCCAGCGCTAGACTGTCTCGGAAATTCCGAAGATATGCTGTTTTTAAACATTTTGTGATTTTGCCGGTGAATCGAATATTATGTGAAGTAAGCGCGAAGAACATGATATTTAATAAATAAAGTAAACGTGCAAAACATTAATAAGAAAAAAACAAAAAGAAAAGAAAAATATTATGCCAACTCTTAACACTGTATCGAAAATTCTAAATGAATATTGGTGTGCTGTTTTTAAAACTTTTGTAATTTTGGTACTGAGGTAATTTTGGTACTTATATGTCGTACTTTATATGTCGGTATATTATATGTCGGTATATATATTTGGTCGGTATATATATTTATATTATTTATATGTCGGTATATATATTTGGTACTTTATATGTCGTACTTATATGTACTTTTGTAATTTTGGTACTTATATGTCGTAAATGCAAAAATGATGCTTGATAATAAAGTATAAAAGACAAAAAAAAGGGGGGGTAGTGGGAATGAATGTAACAGCAGACTGGTAGACTGCAAGCTCAGCGAAAGCGTAATAAATGAAGTTAACAAACCTTTAGACAAACCTTAGATGAATTTTATTTTTCTGTACCCTATCTTCTACTTTCCCAGAGCATAATTCGTTCTCGAACCAGAACGATATGCCATTTTAGATTACGCTTTACCTCTTATTTAACCGATTAGAATATTTACCCTGTAGCAAATTAAATGAAGTCTGAGCATTAAGAAATAATCTTATTCGAAAGAATTAGTTTTCTAATCAATAAAGCTAATCAATAAAATCAAAATTAGCTAATCAATAAAAATTAAAGCATTTAAAGCTGCACTTTAAAGAGCGTTATAAACAAATTTGTAAGATAAAATCGCGGAATAAAAGGCTACATAAAACTACATTTTGTCTAGGTAAATTTACTTCTGTCAAACAAATGTTCTAAGAAGGCTGCATTTTAAACAGCGTTATAAGCAAACTTGTAAGATAAAATCGCGGAATAAAAGGCTACATAAAAACTACATTTCGTCTAGGTAGATTTACTTCTGTCAAACAAATGTTCTTTGAAAGGCTGCATTTTAAAGAACGTTATAAACAAAAGTTATAAGATAAAATCGCGGAATAAAAGGATGTATAAAAACTACAGTTCGTCTAGGTAAATTTATTTCTCTCAAACAAACGTTCTATGAAGGTTACATTTTAAAGAACGTTATAAACAAATGTTCTAAGAAAGGGTGCAGTTTTAAAGAACTTTATAAACAAATGTTGTTAGATAAAATCGGGCAAAGGCTGAAAACAGTCTACTAAATTCATTTTGAACATAGCAGCTTTTATTACTCAGTTAATTTCAAAGCAACTTCAAACACAATACCTAAACTTATACATAAAAAATGCAAAACAACTGGTAAGCCACATTTTAACATCCTGATCATATTTTCCATTTTAATACGATTTTATAAACTCTAAATTCCATTAATTAACCAGCATAAAAATTTTATTTAAAAAAATTCTTGATTATATAAAAAATAAAAACAATATCATTCACTTATTTGAAAATAATAATCATCGGCAGTTTAAAAGTTTCGAGTCAAGCGATTTTGACTAGACGCTCTGTCTTTTACGAACGTAACAAAATACATATTGTTACGTGCGTACGGGTTCGTAATGGACTGAATGCACAAGTCGTTAAAAAGTTAATAACATTTATTCTTTTCGCAAGAAATAAAACAAAATGCTGAAATATTTCTTCAGAGATATTCGTACAATATCACAATATCTCAAGCGTTAAATAGAACTCAAATCAAAACAGAGAAACTAATTCTATCTCACAGCGAAATCGCTACAATCAATAACAGCATTAAGTAAACAATACAGTTCGCTTAAAACAATAACAACTGAGTTGAGATGTTTTAATTCGTCTTTTATAAGCTTCTTAATTATTCATGAGAACATTCTCGTAAAAATTTATTTTCTCGATTTTTCTGGATGGCAACAGCAATTACGAGATATTTATTTATTAAATATTAAATACACGCGCTCTTGTATTTTTAGTTTTCCGACGTAGCTTTATCTTCAAAGTCGTCTGCGTTTCACGGTTAAATAAAACAATTTTAATTACAATTCTAAATAAATACGAAATCTGTAACAATATAATTATACAAAATAATTTTGTATATTTTATTAACCTAGAGAATATCCTGGGATCTATCATTTTTTCATGTATTGTTTGCTCACAATCGAATTTCTATTTGAAGTCCATTTGTGTCTTCACCTCCGAGTCATCGACTCTTGTTCAGAGTTCACCAAGCGTTAAAAGAATAATCCTTTTGTCAAACATGTCGCCTTCAGTTTACATTCCATCTGCTAAACAAGTGGAATTTCGAAACTGTATCTGATTGGCCAAAAAGCCACCGGCGACACGTGACAGTAAAGGATTAACGGAATATTTATGATTATTATCTTTCCACCTTTATGCAAAGTACAAATATAATCCTCAGTTAAAAGGCCACTAGGATATTTTTGTTTTCCCCTTAAAAATATCACGACGAATCCAACATATTTTATAGAAACTTTAAAGGAAGTATTATAATCGCAAAAAAATTTCGGGTATCGATTTCAACGCAAATATCCATTTTGACCGCTTTCGAATACAATTTAGTGATGTTTTTGCGTGACATCCGTATCTAACGACAGAATAAAAGACATTTCCTCAAACGAATTATAAAACTGATTTAAAGTGGATTCATAATAAATTTTTTCATGGTGTCTGTACCTACGTACGTACGTATGTATCTCGCATAACTCAGAAACAAGCAGCCTCAGAAAGCTGAAATTTTGTCTAGAGGACTGCTATAACATGTAGATGTGCCCTTCCCTTTTTAGTTGCAATCAGACGCACCAAAATTATATAAATAAATAAATAAATATATATACACACCCACTCTGTTACTCGGCTCAGTCAGCTCAGTTTTTTTTATTCTTTTATGCTGGTAAATTGCAGATTTTTTGCTTTAAAAATTATTGAATTATGTTGTTCTTATCTTCCGGTTAAGGTTTTTATGCCTTTAGTAAATTCGCATGCAATATTTGTAGAATTCTCCACAATTTAAAAGTTGCTTGAGTGCGGATAAGCTTAATTATTTTTTACCATAGCAGATATATTCGTTCACATATGAGACTTACCAGAATAGTGGATTTGTTGCCAGTCTAAAGAAACTAAGCTTCGCAACAACAAAGATAACGTGTTCTTTTATTAATACGAGTTAAATCATGCTTATCTATTGTGGAATTTATTCCAGGAAATACAAGAGTGTCTTTAAGATTTACTTCGTAATTTTTAATATAGATATTTTGAGTTTTTATGTATTTTTGCCTTGTCGTGAAGTCAGAACTGAATTAATTGAATGAGAAATACTGAATCGTCTGTGAAACACTGTTTCTTTCTTTTTTACTTTCTTTTATCCATCGTTTTAGATTTATTATAGTATTTGAACAGAACATGTGGCAACGATTAGATAATTCTTCAGATGGTATACGTAATTTTTGTGCATGGGGAGTTAGAAAATAAATTAGATGTAACGCTGTAGTGAACCTAGCGCCAGACTGTCTCTATGGTAAACAAATATAGTGAATTTTAAAGAGTGCTTTTATTCTACTCCGGTTTATGCGCGATTGACGAAGTAGATTTAATTCAATTCAAAAGTTTACATGAAATGCAAGAAAAAATTTGTATAATTAAATATTCCGTACAAGGAAATCATGATGTGTGCACATCAGATTTTTTTTCTTATTGCATTCGGCAGCACCAAAAGTGTATGTGGAATCTCCTATGGAAGCAACAATTATTTTAATTGCTTAAATTTGTTTTTTATTTATACAGCATTTAAAAATTACAATTTTGATTTCTACGGTAGTATAACTTTACTATGTAAACGCTCCTTCACATTTCCCAGGAGATAATCTAATCATCTATATTTTGTCTTTTAAATTAAATTTTTACTCTTAGCAGCAAAAGCGTAAGATTTTATTTTTTCAGTCCTTTTAAAATAAATTTCGAAAGTCCATAATTTAAGGTCTTTTCTCCTTGTATTTCTTTAAAAATTTCATTAAGATATAAACTCATGTCCATAAATTAAGGATAATTCTAAGTCACGCGGAAATCGAACTCTAAAATGAATATATCAGCTTTAAAATCACTACACACATCTTCAAGAATCATGTGCAAATTTCAGGAAGTAAACAGATGACACCGATGGTACGTCACAATGATGAGAGCGTAAGAGAGTGATATATAAGGAATACAGGCAAAGAAGTAAAATTGTTCGCAGGCGCTTTATAAGCATTTCAGTGCAATAACCGAATAGTTATGACACAAAGGACGCATTTGGATGATTTTTTACGTGGTAGAATTATCCGCCGTCTGGAATGTGGGCGTACCCAACTGGAAGTATCAGACGAACTTGGAATTGCCCGGAATGTCATCTGCAGGCTTTGGCAACGATTCCAAGATGACGGTAATGCGAATAGAAGTTACAGCACAGGTCGCCCCAGAGTTACAACGCCGAATGAGGACCGGTATTTGGCAGTTACTGCCAAAAGAAACAGGCGGAGCACAGCCTCAGACCTGTCTCCTCGGCTCTCTTCAGCCACTGGTACGACAATTTCAAGACAGACCGTGTACAGACGCTTAGGGCAGATTGGACTATATGCTCGTAGACCTGTCAGATGCGTTCCACTTACTGCAACTCACTGTCGCCTGCGGTTAGCCTGGAGTAGAGAGCATGCATTGTGGACACCCCAAAAGTGGCCTTGTGTGATCTTTTCCGACGAGTCCAGGTTTAGCTTGCAGTCTGATTCTCGCCGGACTTTCATATGGAGAGCTCCAGGTACCCGTTACCACCAAGAAAACATCATTGAACGACACCGTTATGGTGGTGCAGGAGTGCTCGTTTGGGGTGGAATTATTCTGGGTTCCAGAACTGACCTGCATGTTCAAATTGGAACCATGACAAGCCAAATCTATAGGGACGTCATTCTGGAACAACATGTACGTTTGTTTCGGGGCGCCATGGGCGCACAATTTGTGTTTATGGATGACAACGCCCGTCCTCACCGTGCAAACATCGTAAGCGAATGCCTTCAATCGGAGGATATCACCCGTATGGACTGGCCAGCATTCTCACCGGACTTGAATCCAGTAGAGCACGTGTGGGACATGCTTGGCCGAGGAGTTGCAGGCCGTCAACCTCCTCGTACCTGTCTACCGGAACTTCGGAAAGCATTGCTTTTTGAGTGGTGTAATATCCCCCAAGATCAGATGGATAATTTGATACTCAGCATGCCTAGGCGTTGTACGGACTGTATTGCATCGTCTGGGAGACATACAATGTATTAACAATCATACCAACCATGTAATATTGGTTTTTTGTAAATAGGTTTTTATTTGTAATTTGCTCCAGGGAGAAAAAAATCGCTAATTTTTTTAATAATATCAAACATATAGCATCTTTTTTTGCTCTTTACCTTTTGTTTAATAAAAAAGCTTTACAAATAAGTCAAATTTGTTTTGCTTCTAACTCTTCCTTTGCCTGGTTTTGCATTATCCTTAATTTATGGACATGAGTGTATTTAGTTTGGTCACAGATATAAAATGAAAACATTTTCGTTCAGTAAAAGAGATTGGAGCTGCTCGGTAAATAACATCTAAATTAGTAGTTACGGAAATGAAAACAATTCATTTGAATGCTGTCACCAATTAAGAAATCCTAACTGGAACAAGGCAATCAACATTAGAGAAAACCTTCAGGTCTGCATCTTCAAGACCATCTATACTGCACTAACGATTTACAAAGTTAGACAAACAAACTCAGAATAAAAAGAACTTTGATTATGTTGTCCAAGAATCTCATGCTTCTGGAGTCAGATTACATATGTCAGTTTTATATTACAATGATAAAATAATGCTTAAAAATGATGGGTTTAAAGTAAAATATCTTTTATAGTACATGATATACTTTATACTAAGGTTATCGTGGCCTGGTGTAAAAGAAACTATAAAAATGGATTGCATAATTCCAATTAGCAAGAGTTTGGATATCATTGCTTAAAAGCATTTCTTCAAGTAATAGATACATCATTCCCAACTAGATGATCCTATGCATCGGACGATTTGGGAAAGAATTAGCAACACACGATTCGTTATTAAATGATATACATCAAGAAAGGCAGTAATAATATTTAAAAGTAAAATAGCTAATATGAGACGAAAATTAGCCGCACATAAATTACTTTTAAATTGTTGATAATTCTACAACTATTATATGCAGATTAATAAAAGGTATGAGAACCTTAACCGAAAGATAAGAACAACATAATTCAATTCTTTTTAAAGCAAAAAATGTGCAATTTACCAACGTATAAGAATAAAAAATCTGATGTATACACCACATGACTTCCTTGTACGGCCTATTAAATTATACTCATGTTTGGCTGCATTTCATTTAAACTTATTTCCTCGAATTTCCATTTGAGATATACAGGGTGTTTATAAAGTCCCGGACCCTATTTTATGTTTTATAACTCATAAGATAATGAAAATATAAACAAACTTATGGTATTTATTGATGGAATAACTTCTATATTTTCCTTTTCAGGTTTGAATATCTTTACTTTTGTAAATAGTGTCTGCGCGTGTGGTTAATTTCAGATAATTTCATTTCCCAGTCTAAATATCTGTACTTTTCTAAATATCGTCTGCTTATTAATTGCATTTTTTTCTCTTTTGGGGATCTGAAAATCCCCATGAATACCGCGAGGCACAAAGGTTAATGTGTGGTGTGGACTAATGCACGACCGAGTCATTGTGCTTTTCTTTTTTACAGAAAAGATGGTCTCATCAGTCGTATACTTAGACATGTTGGAGAACTTCATATTTCCACAACTAGAAGAGCTTCAGCTACACTCTTTTTGCAACAATATGGTGCACCACCTCACTGGGGTACCATCGTTCGTAGTTCTTTGAATGACCATTTTACAGGACGATGGATTGGGCGAGGAGGTCCGATTCCTTGGCCACCCAGGTCACCTGATATAACGCCGCTGGACTTTTTCGTTTGGGCATTTATAAAGGAAAACGTTTACAAGAGGAGAGTGTCGAAGATGGATGACCTAAAAGCCAGAATGACAACCGCAATAGCCACTGTGGATGCCGACATGCTTGCCGGTGTACCTGGCGTGAAATTGTACATCGACTTGACATTCTCCTTGCGACGAAGGGAGCGCACGTGCAAGTTCATTAACAAGGGTCATGAAACTTTTTGATTCTATCTAACCATTTATGTTATTAATTTTCATCTATCTTTATTATTTTAGGAGTTATTAAACATCAAAATGGGTCCCGGAACTTTATAAACACCCTGTATTTCTAACTCAATTAATTCAGTTCTCACTTCGCGACAAGACAAAAATACGTAGAAACTCAAAATAATCTCCATTAAAAATTGTAAAATGCAGAAAAACCTGAACACCAAATACAGTTAAAACAATTAAAGAAACAATATTTACAATCAATATTAAAGTTTCCAAGTCAAAACAAATAATTGGAGCAGCGGGCTAGAAGACAAAATTTTCGGTGCACAAAGCCAAAAGTTAATTTTTCCTCACACTGGGTTAAAAAAAAAAATACACTGAACTTGGTGCACTGATTTAATTCACCACACTATTAAGAGCTTGAAATGTAAAAAAAAAAAAAAAAAAAAAAAAAAACCCCGCCACATCAGGCTTAGCGACACGCAGACATTTAAATTGTTGACAATTCTAAAACTATTGCATGCAAATTAAATAAAAAAACCTCAGCTGGAACATAAGAACAGCATAATTCAATCATTTTTAAAGCAAAAAATG
This sequence comes from Stegodyphus mimosarum, assembly GCA_000611955.2. Taxonomy (NCBI): domain Eukaryota; kingdom Metazoa; phylum Arthropoda; class Arachnida; order Araneae; family Eresidae; genus Stegodyphus; species Stegodyphus mimosarum. Next base: position 539,498 of record KK112972.1, on the reverse strand, counting down.
TACAATTTACCAACATATAAGAACAAAAAACACAGCTCACCGAGCCGGGTAAAACAGTGGATATATGTGTGTGTGTGTATGTATGTAGTATGTAAGATATAACAAAATATGATATGCGATAAAAAATATACGCGAGTAAACACAATACTGAGTTCATTAAAATTACATGTTTTTACTTATATTTGAATTCAATTAAAGTCTATTGTTAACTGAACGCTATTTTTTCTGACCGATTAATGTTATCAAAATAACAACAGACAAACATGATCACATTAAGCGACGCTACCGTGCAAGAATTACAAAAAAAGGGTGGAGGGATATTACCCATAATCCCTTCGGAATCTGTTTATGTCGTTTGGAGGAGATTATTAGGAACTGCGTCCCTGATGGGCCTACGATGCTAAAATCACCACGTGTGGCTAACGAGCAAGGAACGTGGAGATCTTCCATGGCAAGACATGAGGGGAAAAAAATCGTTAAATGTTGTTTACTTTCGTTCCGGGTTCAGTTATTAAGCGAAGTGAGTCTTTCTATTCTTTGTTGTAAGGAATTAATCCTAATGGAAGCTGAAGGAACGGTTTTTAGAAAGAAAAATAAATACAGTATTTTTACAGCTGTCCGGTTTCCGGATCCCGATAGCTTGTTCTTTCTGAACTACATTTTTCTTTTGTTCATTGAAATTACGATTCATCACACTTACAAGATTTCTCATTATGTTTTTTTTTAATTAAAGATGGTGGAATTTAAAATCTGAGGGGATTTCGTTTCAGTTGAATATTCAAGAAAAGCCATATTTCTACTTCTCATTTTTTTAATATGAAGGGCGTTTAAATGAAAGTGATTCGAGGTGTGTATCCATGAGATGTATAACGACAGAAATGAGACAGATACAGATAGGAATAGCAATATTTAATGACTGAAATGCGTAAAATGTTTGCTTAAAAAAATCATCCATTGCGTTCAGGTAGGCGTCCCATTGCTTGGGAAGGTTGCGAATTCAGTCCGCGAAAAACGAAATCGGTTGATCGTGGAACCAGTTCATAACTGCAGCAGTTAGTCCTTGACGGACTGAAAGCGTTGAACCTTTAGGCTTTTCTTCAGCAGTCCAAAGATGTGGTAGTCGCAAGGTGACATATCTGGGCTGTAAGCTGTATGTTCCAAGATCCCCCCCCAGGGGTTGACTCAGGAGAATTCCTGGGAAGTAATGACTAGGATCTGTACTTAGACAGTCTCAACCACGGGGGCATATAAGTTGACTTTACAGGTCATTCTAAGGTTGGCTCAGGCTCGGCAGAGACCGTACTGGTACTGTCGTGTCCGTTCCCGTTTGTGGTGAAGCTAGATCGGAGATCACCGACCTAGTCCTCGGGGGTTTGGTCCCATTCAGTTACCGTGACGGGGACTGACAGAGTGGACAGAGAGCCCTTTCCACGTATGTTGCTGATGGAGTGGTGTCCGGAAGCAAAATGACTAGCGTAATTCTCCTATCTTCGTGTTATTGCTTTGCCCTATGCTTTGTATAAAGCTGGACGGGGACAGTGGGGGTTGCGCATGCTTGGACGAGGGTCACTGGAATATAGATATACAACACTTGCTAATCAGATCCAGGACCGGGGTCTATGTTGTCTGTCTGTATGTTCCAAGACTTGCCACTTTGGCCAATGCCTCGACAAACACCCGGACGACATGCGGCCTTGCATTGTCGTGCAGAAGGATGACACCTGACGACAGCATACCTGGACTTTTGTTTTTGATAGCCTTAAGAAACTTAACAAGCGTTTCGGTGTCACGTTGAGCATTGATAGAGAAGTGCGGCTCCTTAAATTTCAGTAATAGGGGACCCTGAATGTCAAAAAATGCCGTCAACATAACCTTTCCAGCTGAATGCTGAGTTTTGAATTTTTTGGGCCTAGGCGAGTCGGAATGCTTCCATTGCATGCTAACGGGCTTCCCTTCCGATTGGAAGTGGTGACACCAGGTTTCATCCCCTGCCACTATGTGCTTCAGAAAGTCGTCACCGTCAAGCGTGTAGAGCACCAAATGCTGTAAACTGAGGTCATTCGCTGTTTCTTGTGGTGATCAGACAGTATGCGGGTTACCGACTGGCAACAAACTTTTCGATACTTCAGAATGTTGTTGACAATATTGTGAACAGTACCGATGGAAACGTTCAACTCATTTGCAACGTTAGGAATGTTTCGACGTTGATTTGCTTTGGTTGCCGTGTCAATGCTTATCTGTCACAACCTTGTGCGCCTGACCGAGCTGAGGCAAATCTGTTGTCTCCTGGCGAACTTTGCTAAATATTCTCGCCTACCTCGCCACCGTGGGCTTCGACACACACGTGTCTTACACAGGTCGTACACAGCCACCATTCTTCGATGGCTGTCCACCGGCTTACAACCCCCTTCCAGTGTTAAAAACCTATCAGAAATCACTACTCCGTTTTCGACGTAGTTGCATCCACACCAGCCATTTTTTAATGAATGCCAAGTCCTTACGACTGAAGTTAGCACACATATCCTTCCGCACACGCATGCGAGGTACATACAGCTTCATTATCGCGTTTGTTTCACGAAAATTCAGTGCAAACTTTTCCCATGCGGTGCTTCGAATCACTTTCATTTACACACGCCTTATATATTTTTGGAAATAATATGTAATCATTAGTTATTCGGCAATAATAATTAATTAATTAATTAACAAACATCTATGCCTTCTCCAAGATTCGAACCCGAGCCTTTCGGTACGGCAGTCAGAGACACTAACCACTATCAAGAATGGGTGGCGAAAAATAGAAAACCTGAACATTTAAGGACTTTTCTATTTGAAGTTAACAGATTTTATTTATATAATCGTCACTGCTAAAAATTAACGGAAACTTACTTTAAAAAAATCATTTATGGAATTTTGAATGACTTTTTTTCAACAAAACAACTATGCTTTGATTTAATAAAACTTTCTTTCAGAATTTTATTTCCATTTAAAAATACAGTTTGATTTCGTACGGAATTTCCAATGATTCGGTGTGTCACGGAAAAACAGTTGCATAATCAAAGTATATTTTTTACGTGATTTTCGTTTTTACTTAGGCGAGGACTTAATACCTAAATTCCATCCTAATATTGACCCAAATTCAGGTGAAACATTTTAAATTAGAAATTTTACGAAATTCGTGTACGACTATAAAAAAAATTGACACAAAATTAGCTATCATTCCAGAACGCATTAAAAATTAATTACTCCACCTAGATAAATTTATTAGTAAACTATTTTAAGCTTATTTAAGCAACAGATGTGGTTTGGCTTATAGAAATTACGGCAAAGCACACTAAGAGAAATGCCTTCATGGAGGACTTCGTAAGGGAAATTGGCTCTTATTTATACTAAAAAGCTATGAAAAAAACTATGGGAAAACTATGAAAATATTCATGCAGTCGGCCTGTTCGCCAGGCTACATAAGGTTGACCTATTCTATTGGAGCTATAAACGATGCATTAAATCTGTGAACTAATAATGTAATGATCTCTATAACATCTATACATATGTAATGAATACTATCCTTTTTTAAAATATCCATGTGCAAATTATACTCATCACCTGATACACTAAAAGTGCAACATATCAAAGGAAATGTAATGAAATAATTATGTAAATTAGTAAATTTCTTATTAAGGCCCAACAAAGATATATACCGTCGGGATGCCTTAATCCATTTGGTCTACATAAAGATCTTATGTCGGATATCGTCTCGATGGAGTACAGCTTGTTCGCCAAGATACTGTGACGTCGTGAATGTGCCAGTAGTAAGGGAGGTAGCACCGGTGATGCATCAATTCCTTTATTCACAAAAGAAGACACAGATACGAATTCAATTAATACATTTAGAAAACTTTAATAGATATCCAAGTTGGTGACAGGATCGGAGATATTAAACAGGATGGCACTCGTCACCAATGTACGAATACTAAATCTCCACACCTTCGCTCGCTGGTGGAGCTTCTCAACTCCCTCTCTACGCCACACGTCGATACCACTGCTATTATATTTGCGCATGCACAGTGCTCTGTTACATCGTTGCCATCCATAGTTCATTATAATACGAACACGGGTTAAGCACTTAGGCACATTTAAGATAACGAGGATAACCTGCGATACTTGGTAATCAGATTATACATTATCAGATAATTAAGATAATGGGAAGTCAACAAGCAATTATAGCAAACCCTCATCTTTTGTTGCGTCTTTGTAATGATGTCCAGTAAGGATAGGAATCTTTTACAAGGGCTAGATTTTGCCCTTTGCTTGCAAATGAACAACGAGGAAGGGAATGCTTGAATCAAAATGTTAAGAATTAAAATAAAATTACGATAGAAATGTTATATATTAAATTTTACAATCTTTAGTTCTGCCATTTAATTGGTGAATATACTTCGAGGTCGAAAAACTCCATAGAATGTCTTCGGAATTCCGGGCTGTAATGATAGCGCAGATCTACATCCGGTGAACACGAACGAATTTTTTATGTCCAATTCAGGAGCAGAAGTCCATAAAAATAGAACTCCACCGAAAGAGAATAATGTAAGAATGAAATCCAATTCCAAGGTAAACAAAGCCTCAAATACCTTTACAAGATAAGATGACAAATAACATTACATGCGCGACTGCGTTCTGATATACTTCATCGAAGATTAAGATTTCAAATTCAAAAGCTGTCTATCTTTGCCAAGCAGCCTAATAATGGAGGTATAAACGAATGCACACAGAGTGGCCTTAAAATAAACCCCAGCAGATTTCTGGCAACTTCATTAGCGATAACTCAACAGCTTTTAAAAGAACTGCTACACCAAAGCTAAAAATTTAAATATCAAAATTAAACGTACGTTTACAGTATTCACAGCACATTTAACAACAATAATCACCTATTTACACGGAAAGGGAGAGTAAAGAAACGAAGGTATTATATTAGGAATGAGAAACAGGATAAAAATAGATGTGCAGAGTAAAGATCAGAAGATTAAAGACAGTGAAAGGCGATATAATAAGAGACCACTGAATCTCAATCACAAAACCTTCCACCGATACTCGGTCATGCACGTCTTGTGGTTTTCTCTGTTCTTTCCCCTCTGCCATCCTTGGTAGAAAAGATGTACTCTTTCTTATTTATTATTATTTTTCCCCAAATGGCGCCGGTTTACGTTTTTGCTTGAAGGGAGGTCAGTATTTTTGGTAGATTTGGTATATCATTTCTTAAAGCGCGCTTTTTCATTTATTGTCGTCCTTCCCACCCTGGCGCCAAGGAGAAGATGCAACCAGGAAAAATGTGACGTTATAACGAAACTGAAGCTTAGTCGTGACACCTCCCGCCTCAAGGGAAGAATATAATGGAATTCATGAATTCTAAAAAAAATTAAGCCTAAGGAATCGCTCTAATACTCTTCAAATGAAGAAAAGGTAGAAGTTGATCTTAAATAAACATTTCCCAAGATCTGACTTACTTTATGATTTTATGCAACCTAATAATTCAGAGAAAGAGTTATTAAAAAAAAGTCTGAAAGCTTTCAGATTTTTTACATCACGCCCAAAGGGGCTCTCAAGTCACTCTGTTAGTGTCAGAATTCTTATCATCACTTTTAAAGTGGCCTTACATATATTTATATATAAGAAAACGACAGGCACCGCAGTCAGCCAGCGGTGCAGATCACATGTTCTGGTTACGTCACATCTTGTCTCTCGCCTCTTTTGGTGGGTGCCGGTGGAGTGAAAGGGTTATTACACAATGCTCCCGGTACAAGTCTCATGCCTGTATGCATAATAAAGTATATTTTTATATGAAATGCTTTTTCATTCAATAATGGAGTCAGATCACCTTTAATGTAACCATCTTGAACATCAACCATTCCTCACAACTAAAGTATATAAAATTGATTTGCGTATTAAGTACTAAGCAGTATATTTTCTTTGAACAAAATAAGTTACTTTAAAATATAAATCTCACTTAATCAAAAAAAAAAATCACTTACCTAATCAAAATAAATAAATAAAATCGGAAATGTTTCAGATTTTAAATTACGTCCAAAGGGGCGTTTTTTTAACATTTTGTGTGTTACCTTTATTTGTTAAATACCATGTTCTTCGCACTTAAACCATAAAATTCAGTTCAACAGCAATATCGCAAAATAATTTTAAATTGAGCATATCTTTAGAAATTTCGGTACACGCTCTCACGCGCTGGAGATTAAAAATGTTTTTCTGTACAACGTTGGTATTGCTGGCTTTGAAATCTTTGAGTTTGTTAATGAAAAATTCGTTAAAGTTTTAGAGAATATTGTTACGAATTTCACATTCATTTGGCTATTTATTTAGAACTGTAATTAAAATTCCTTTTTATTTTCCCGTGCAACGCAGACGATTTTTGAAGAGAAAGCTACGTCAAAAAAAAAATAATAATAATAATAATAACATGCATACATTTATGCAGATTTTTCATTTTTTAAACTTTAATGCAGAGCGATAACATTTAGTGGCAACAATTTGAAAAGTGAATCGAGCATTCAGAGTGAATCAACGCAAAATCGCAAAACGAAAGTAATAGTCCTTCGGGACTAGATCCCTTGGACTAATAATCAAACAAATTTCAAATTTGAGCTTCGAGATGCCCATATTCGGGTGGACACGTACGTTATTCAAAATTCGATGGCTCTAGGTACCGTTGTTTTATCACAATGCGAGAAACATACATACATTTATGCAGATTCTTCATTATTTAATTTCTTTAAATATAATACATGGTTTTAATATTTGGTGGCAACAATTTGAAAAGTGAACTGACAATTATAGTGAACGAACGCAAAATGGCAAGACAAAATTAACAGTTCTTCAGGGCAAACGGCCCCTTTGGACAAAAAAAGAATGTAATTCCTATTCTTTACTTGGTATTGTATCAGCAATTAAGCACATCCGCATTTCCATACATGTACTCAGCCGCCCAGACAGGAATGTAGTTAGTGACATTGACTACCGTACTGAAGGGGTGCAGTTCGAATCCCCAAGAAGGCATGGATGTAAATTATTTGTCTCTTCATAGAAGGCAACTGCGGTCCACCTATTAGGTGCCTCCATAAGAACAGACCAGCGCTTCCAGCTTTAATATATAAACAAAATATAGAGTACATAAATTAATGTCAGTGACAAGGAAATGGTAATGTATGCTTTTGTGGCACATATGGTAACAACTCTCTAGTGGTATACTACACAGAAGTAGGGCTCTCAGGTGCTTTTTAATACTATGTTATAGTATTTTTTTCTATCAGAAACTAATTCACATATTAAGATAAAATAACACGCTGAACAAGTATTAATTTAGAAGTCAAACAACAAAAATCAGAGTTATATATACAAATTTTCAAATTTACAAAATTTCGATGGTTTTACCGAACCATCTTCCTCAGTTACCAAAGCGCAAATGAACGAGATAAGATATAGTGATTAGATAAGAAAGGCTGGACAGGAGTTAAGCTACTGGCACCATCTATTGATGAAACGAGAACTAAAACGTAATTCCTTAAAAGCTGAAGGCAAAGACGGATTGGAATTAGGGTCGTTAACTACAAAACAAAGTTTTTTTTTTTTTTTTTTTGTTTTTTTTTTTTTTTTTTTTTTTTTTTTTTTTTTTTTTTTTTTTTTTTTTTTTTTTTTTTTAAGATGTGAAACGCCTCTAGAAAATCTAATTCAGAAATGGAACATATTTTTGGAATAACTTTGGCCGCTGAAAAATAAAAGTGTGATTTTTCGGACCAACAATGCTGGGCAACAGAGAACTTCTGTGTTTCCTTTTCTCTAAGATAAAATTTCTGTAAAATATGTGTAATTTTATAGCTAAATGATGGAACGAAGGAATGAGAACAGAATTCTTATAATCTCCTAAAACAAGAGTGTGCTTTTGGTGTGCCGAGATGAGAATTTTTTAACTGCTTGATTAATAATGTTAGGTGAAAAACCCGTCAATAGCTACTGCTTTTAAATAATTTAGTTCTTCATGGAGGGATAGTTTGGAGGAGCAAACTCGAAGTGCACGGAAAACATAGGAATAAAAATCTTATCTTATCTCGTTCATTTGTGCTTTGGCAGCTAAGGATGATGGTTCGGTAAAACCACCGAAACTAGCCCTGTGAAAATTTCCAAATATGACGATGATTTTTGTTGTTTGACTTCTGAATTAACTAGCATATGTGAAGCAAATGTATATAACCTCACCCCATCCCCCCCACACGTGCTTTGCCGTAGTCAATACTCCGATCCAATCTGTAAAGAAAACGTGTGTCTTGAAGGCAAGAGCTGTTACAAAAGGACTTTACAAACCGAAAACAAATGCGTGTCTTTGATCAAATCAGCACTCTAATTGAACTAAACTCGGCGGCACAAACAGCCCTTAGGGAGGCATGGCTCGGCAGTGCCCTGATATCTGCGTTATAGACCGTGCGCCCCAGGGTGCTTTGTGCATCTTTGCCTGGACAAGTGGTCAGCTTGTCAGCAGGATCCTCAGTGTTTATTCCGCTAGCGAACTTGGTATTTATTTTATCTACCCCTTCAAGGGTTGAAAGGCTGTGCCAACCTTGCCCAGCTCGAGGATCGAACCCCGGACCTGTGGTGGCGCTGCGCGACGCGCTAGCCACTGCGCCTTAACAGGCTCACTAAGCCACCAAATTAATTACCTCGCACTGACACAATGGCAATTTCACCGCAGGTTAAAAATGAGAAAATAAATTGACAGATGATGTGGCAAATACATTTTCGTGGATGTATTAAGCAGAACTAATACGACGTAGTTCCATTCCACCCACAACACAAACAAACACACAGACAGCATCATCATTTGCTCCGTTGGATGATGGTGGGAACAAATTGCTGAAAAAAGGCTATCGTCACGAGCCGCGCACGCATTCCTTACAGTCAATAAGCACACACAGGAATCACGCTTTTGTGTGCTTGACGGTAGTAAGGATCTCTTGCGCCTTCGGATGAAAAGAACTATTTAGGTGGAAAAAAAATGAGATTTAATATAGATTGATTTTTCTCCAATAGGGAGATAAATGAGCATTTTTTTTTATTGGGTTTTGGTTACGCACTCATCAATTTCTGAAACGTGGATGATGTGGAAAACTTATTAAATTCACTCATATCCCACCCATTTAAGTATTAATTTGTGTGAAAAAACTTCATCAACTGAGGAAAAAAAAATTCTTTCAAAAGTAAGAAATGAATATTTTTAAACTCTGCATTTATTGCTTTCAAACATCTTAGTTTGTTAATCCACAACTGTCAGATTCAATTAGAAAGAAAAGAAAAAAAAAAAATCTGAAAGGTTTCAGATTTTAAATTACGTCCAAAGGGGCATTTTTTTAACATTTTGTGTGTTGCCTTTATTTATTAAATATCCTCATACTCAAACCATAAAATTCAGTTCAACAGCAATATCGAAAAATAATTATAAAATGAGCATATTTTTAGAATTTTCGATACGGAGTCTCGCGCGCTGGAGGTAATTTTTTTTTTCTTTTTTCTTCCCCATACAGTGTTGCCACTGTTCGCTTTGAAATCGTAGATTTTGGTAATCAAAAATTCGCTGGAAGTTTTACAAAATATGAAATCGATAATAAAACAAATTTCAAATGCAAATTAGCCCTAATTTAAATTTTAAATTTACCCATTCCACATGCCCATTTTCTATGGAAAGTTACGTTATTCAAATTTTGATGGCTATAGGTACCGTTGTTTTATCACAATGTCAGAAACATACATCCATGCATGCATGCAGATTCTTCATTATTTAATTTCTTTAAATATCATACAGGGCTCTAATATTTGGCGGCACAATTTGGAAAGTGATTCGCCGTTTACAGTTTTCAACGCAAAATGCCAAAACGAAATTAATAGTCCTTCAGGTTAAATTGCCCCTTTGGACTAAAAAGAAAGCAGCCCTGATATTTTATACGTGTGTTACTTAAGTAGTGAACAACGAAATGTAGCACAAATGTCCACTAGTTATTTTAGACAAAAGCATTTTTAGGCAAAATATCTTCAAAACGGCATTTTGTGTCGTTTCACTTTCTGCGTTTGCTCATTTTTCAAACTGTTGCCACCATATATTATATTTAAAGAAACTAAATAATGACGAATCTGCATGAATTCATGAATACTTTTCGCATTATGTAAACACAACGGTACCTAGAGCCATCCAATTCTGAATAACGTACAACCGAACATGGGCACTTGGAAGATCGAATTTTGAATTTGTTTTATCATATATTTCAAATTTTGTAAAATTTTAACGAATTTTTTATTAACAAACTTAACGATTTCAAAGCGAACAATAGCAACAAAAAAAAAAAAAAAAAAAAAACCTTTTATGTCCAGCGCGCGAGACTGGGTATCAAAATTTCAAAGCAATGTTGTTTTGTGCCCATGTTCGGTTGTGATATTGCTGTTGAAATGAATTTTATGTGGTTGAAGCGCGAAGAACATGATCTTGAATAAATAAAGGTAACACAAAAAGTTAAAAAAAAAATATCTTTGGGCGTAATATAAAATCTGAAAGATCTGAAAAATTTTCTTCTTCTAACGTAAGTATTACATTTCTTATTCTTATGGAGCTTTCACCAACACCAAGTATTCTTACAGCAGCACGATTTCCATTTTCTTTCGCAAATTGAGTAATTCTGCATTTGGAACCAGCATATTTCCCCCCTCCTTCAACTCACGATAGTGGATTTATAATTGTTGATATAACATCAAAGTAAATTAAAAAAAAATCTGAAAGGTTTCAGATTTCAAATTACGTCCAAGGGGACATTTCTTAACGTTTTGGCTGTTACCTTTATTTATTAAATATCATGTTCTTCGCACTTAAACCATAAAATTCAATTCAACAACCATATCGCAAAATAATTTTAAAATAAGCGTATCTTTAGAATTTCTGATACACAGTTCCGCGCGCTTTAAATAAAAAAAATTTTTTTTTTCCTCCGTAGACTATTGCCATCGCTCGTTTTTAAATCGTTTGAGTTTGTTCATCAAAAATTCGTTAAAGTTTTACAAAATATGAAATAGATAATAAAACGAATTCCAAATTCGGGCTTCCAGACGTACGTTATTCAAAATTGGATGGCTCTAGGTACCGTTGCTTTATCACATTTGGAGAAATATACATGAAATAATAAAAACAAATTTAGAAGTCAAATGACGAACAGGAATTTTGATGTCGTAGAATGCTGAGATGCCGATCCATACTGAATAAGAAATTTGGCAGTCGAAGCAGATCTTAACTAAAAATAAATAAACGACCTTTTATATATGTTTTTCCCTCTGGAAAAGTCTCTGGAAATTTAATTATTATGCATTATTAAAAACAAAACAATCTAAACATTGAACGAATCACCCGCATTGAAATCTGAAGCAAAGAAAGTCACGGGAGGATCGGACGTCTTTCGTGACGTCACTCTACAGCTAACCAGGCCATGTTCTCCAGACGGCCGTGGCCGAAGTCGGCTGAGGGCCCGTCACTAGTATATATATATCATATCATATATAATCATCATATATATATATATATATATACCTTATGTGGAAAAAAAGAAAGTATATCTTAACCTTGTGCAATACTGTGTACAGTTCATTTTAATACTGACAATGAATATTTCCTAATGTATAATTTAATAATCAAACTTATTGATATTTATGTGTGCTACACAAATATCGCTTTTTATGCAGCATGTAAATTACACACACTGTTTGGCTATAGATAATAAATGGATACTATTTTAAATTCTGTAAGGTTATTATTTAAATTAACCAGTTATTATGATTTTGATCTTTACTATAACTTTACCTTGCAAATGAGTTAGCCAGTATTTAAATTGAGGTTTCTGGATTTTTAGACAAAGCATATTTTTGACTTCGCATGCACGTTACATACTGATTTCCTGACAGCTCTGATAGTTGTAACTATTCGGCTTTGCGTTTTATCGCTGCCGAGACTTTGGTTTTGATGATCCGGAAGAGTTAGTTACAAAGTCAGCTTATATAATATTTTATTCTGTGATCTTTGACGTTTGACTTAAATTGATCTGTTCTATATTAGTTGCATCAGCACGAGCTGTAGCTGATATCGTTGCACAAAAGAATGTGTTTACGTTCTAAATTCTGTCTGAATACAAAAGGTTATTTAAACCTTCTCACAACTTTGCAGTTAATTCAAACATAGCGATAAATCGCCTTACGCCTGTTGGGGTTACTGGACTAATTAATATTACCAGATCAAGTAAAACCCTATAACTTAATAATGAATTATTTAGTGAATTTAATTATAATCCTGAAAAACGTTAAGAGGTCCAAAACTGTATTTAATTTCCTAAAATGATTCAGAACTTGATTGAGTATTTATTATTACTAATCATGCAACACCTTTTAACGTAAAATGCTATTCTTCACACCATTTTCAACCGTCATTTTTGAAGCGATTGTTCAGATGATATCTCTCTTCACCTTTAGTTTCATGAATTGCCTCCTTCCCTTATTCAGCTATTCCAGCGGACGACATTACTGCTTATAAGACGTCCTCTTGGTCTTTGTAGTACTTTTTTCCTTACGCACAAATCTCGATTTTAAGTAGAAATCAGAAAATAATTAGTGTCAGATAAATAGAACTGACCGAAGCTTGAACCATATGTCTTCCCGGAGTCCAGCGACAAATTTCAAATTTGATGAAGAAGATTGCAAAAAAAAAATAATCTCTTTTCTGATGAAATCACTGACATCAGCTGCTATGTTTAAATGTGTTGACTAACCATGTTTTAAAAATAAAGAACATTAACTATTGAGAGATGCTGAAATTACATCTGAGAAAGAAAACGTATTTTTAAGCCTCAAACACATATGTTGGACTAACATTTTAAAGAAAGGTAAATTTTAAAAAACACTTTACGGTGAATCAAATAACAAATAGGAGATTTAAAATCATTTGAAAAAAAAAATGAAAAATCTGTCAACGCAGATTTAGTCTTCATCCAAGATTGGTTTGAGTGTTTTAGATAGAAAACTAAAAACGCCTTACATGTTACGTTACGTTACGTAAGATATGTGGGAAAAATAAATCATCTGATAAGAAGCCATCAAAATACATCTAAAAGAACCAACAAGAAGTACGGAACGACGAGGCTATGCATCGTATCAGGTTTTTGATACTGATAAGAAAGGATTTTAGTAGGAACAAGTACTCAAAATATTTCTTAAAAAAGAGGGGATTTTGTATTTATTTATTTATTAGTCCAAAGGGATTTAGTCCCGAAGGACTATTACTTTCGTTTTGCGATTTTGCGTCGGAAACACAAAAACGGCGTATCACTTTTCAAATTGTTGCCACTAAATGTTATCGCTCTGCATTAAATTTTAACAAATGAAAAATCTGCATAAATGTATG
>KK112972.1:473380-525568 GCA_000611955.2 Stegodyphus mimosarum | reverse complement strand
TAAAAACAAAAGGAAGGCGGGGCTGTTATCAATAACTTGCCCTATGAAAAGTAAAATTTAAAAGTAAATAAAGCCATTCAAAATCCCACGAAAAAACCGAAAATGCCTGTTTAGAAAGAGAAGGCCACTGAGCTGGTGACACACTAATTATATGCGTAAACAAAAAAAAAATCATGATGTTAGGTAACATGCGAATACAGAGGTGCACTCAATCCGATTAAATGTATAAAAATATAGAACAGGAGAGGAATACAATGCAAATAACACTTGATAAATACAAAATACAATAATGCAACAGAATTGTCATAATAATAATATTTTGTATTTTTTAAAAGTTTTTATATAAAGCTTCCGAATACACTTCCCACATCTCAGATCTTTTAAAATGTGGTTTTGGCAACAGTTTTCATCCTGATTATTGCTGATAGATTTTTGATGCAATCGCATCATTTTTAATAGTTTCATTCTTTTAGGAATGTGGTTTTGGCAACAGTTTTCATCCTGATTATTGCTGATAGATTTTTGATGCAATCGCATCATTTTTAATAGTTTCATTCTTTTAGGAATGTGGTTTTGGCAACAGTTTTCATTCAATGCTTTATATACTGGACTGCTGACTGTACTTTCCTTTTCAGAATTTTTTGTGTTTCTTTCATGTTATTTATTATTTTTTTTTCCGAAAGGATTTTAGCATTACCTGGGTATCTAAATTATTTCAATGTACTTGACATTTGAGTCTTCTCACATATCACAGTAAAAGGTAACTTGATTTCTTTCAGAAATATAAGCAAAAAATTTTTCCATTTGATGATATCAAATCCCTCGAACCATGCAATGAAAAATATTTACATATGCAATGCTGTAACTTTCCAACAAGCATCGTATTACACTTGTTTAACCTTAAAGGTAACGCAGTTACTTCTTCACTCGCGTTATCTTTTCTCACTTCCAACATTACATAATCTCAGCTAATACCGTTTTACGAAGATTGCTTCGTTCTGAGTGACTAGTTCATTTGATGAGCTAGTCATGCTAGCTGCTATAATGCAAAGATTCGAATGAAATGGAGACTTAAGTGGCATCTTCCCTTTCCTTCTTCGCTAAGTTTACAGTCAGCAGTTTTATTCTCCGGGACATTTTGTAATACGCTAGCAATTTTCGAGTGATTTATTGCTAGAAGCAGAAAATTTCGACTTGTCTCCCACAAGAGAGAAAACACCAGTAAGTTGTAAGCAGATTCATCTTTGTATTCAGGGCATTCTTCCAGATGATACGGATGATATATACTGATTTGTTTTCCAGGGTAAATAAATTCAGGAACAGATAGCGCAGGGAAAGGTCGTTTTACTGTTGTAAATCTAGCAATTGTACCTGTATTCTAGTTCATACAATGAAAATTTATGTTTTATGTTCACATAAGAGCAGGTACAATTCGCGGTAGAATTTTTTTACTAAGAGCACTAAATTTAGCAACTTTAAATGCATATTAAAACTTGCAAATTAAAAATTGATATAATTATACGGATAGTTAGGACATGTTTCTGTAATCATAAATTGTCTTTAACTAATTCTTTAGTTTTAGTTCATGAATACAAAAAAAAAAATTATTCAAGTTTTAAGTATTTATCAACAGTTTCCATACTTTTTGTTGATTCATTTACAAACACATGTTAAAAACTATTATAAATCTAGATAAACGTGCAGGAAATTATTTTAGTTTTGTAATGGAGGGAGGAAGGCGGCAATATAAATTTAAATAAACTGTTAAAACTGAAGAAACCGTTAACCGTCAAACATATTATCATCGATGATTGCCAATGTCATTGGCTTATGATTTTTTATACACCAGTTTAGGTCGGCGAAAGTTGTTACAATGGCAAGACTTTTCAAAGCAATGAATGATAAGCACTCGGTAATGAAACATAATACTCCAAAACATTTGGTAAGAAATTTTTTAAATCTGTTCATACTTTTACGAATTTTGCATGTAGTTAGCTATTTTTTATTAGAATTATAACTAAAATTATTTTATTTTCCCGTGCAATGCTGCACGAGACATATTTTAAGAGAAAGCTACACCGGAAAAGTAAAAATACAAGAGCACGTGCATTTAAACATTGAATAAAAGTTTATATCTCGTAATTTATATTTAAATTGAATAAATGTAATTGACTACTGTGTTAGCTGTAACCGTAATTCTATTCTTTTGGTTTCCAGAAATCTAGAGAAGCAAAAGAAATTACTAGAACTTTCTCGCGACCGATTGAAAGCTTTAAAAAGCCGGAGACAAACATCTCAGCTCAGTTGTTGTTGTTTTTTGGCGAATTCCTGGTCAGATCGGAATACCTTTCTCTTTGCATTGCGTTGTATTTTAACTCTGAGTAATTCCAGTGTTTTGTTATATTTCTTGCGATAAGAATAAATTTTATTAACCTTTTATCGAACTTGTGCATTCAGTCTATTACGAACCGGTACGCGCGCAACAATACTGTATAATCTAATAAAGTAAGCAAACAATTTAAAAAAATCTTTATAAATAGCCCATGCAGGAATCACCAGGAAAGTTTTTTACGAAAAAAAAACCGCTTAGATTAAAATAAAAATACAGACACGTAAAATTCGTGTAGCATTGTAATGGAAGCCGCATATTTTATTAAAAAAATATTCAATTAAATCAAAAAGTAATTTGTTTAGTGAAAAAGATTAGTTAAGGTAACATTTTTTTTTAAATCAGAAAAAACATTACTGTTCATTTAGGCTACGTCAGGAAGTAAAAATTTACTTATTTATTACGCAACTAAAAACGCTCATTTAATGAAAGCTTTTATTTATTATAAACTTACTTTCGGCTGTACAGTAAACGTTAGTTTTGGTTTATTTAATTAAGGCGAGAGCTATCTGCCTATGTACAGTAAAAGGAATTTTTTTTTAGTCCAAAGGGCCTTTGTCCCTGAAGGGCTATTATTTTCGTTTTGCGATTGTGCGTCGGAAACATTAAAAGTCTGAATAACTTTTCAAACTGTTGCCATAAAATATTGCAGCCCTGTATTATATTTAAGGAAATTAAATAAATGAAGAATCTGCATAAATGTATGTAGTATATTTCTCCAAATGAGATAAAACAAAGGTATCTAAAGCCATAAAATTTTGAATAACGTACGTTTCCACCCGAATATACGCATCTGGAAGCCCGAATTATCTATTCCATATTTTATAAAACTTTAACGAATTTTTGATGAACTAACCTCAAACGATTTAAAAGCGAGCAATGGCAACACTCTACGGGGAAAAAAAAAACCTTTTTATCTAAAGTTGGCCGAACTGTGTATTAGAAATTCTAAAGATATACTCATTTAAAAATTATTTTGCGATATTGCTGTTGAACTGAATTTTATGGTTTAAGTGCCAAGAACATGACATTCAATAAATAAAGATAACACACAAAACGTTAAAAAACGCTCCTTTGGACGTAATTTAAAATTTGAAACCTTTCAAATTTTAAATAGTCTTCATTAAAATTAAAACTGCTGTTTAAAATTTAAGCCTCTGAACAGTATTATTTATTTGTTCAAGTGTAGTGGTGTATTTCATTATGAAAAAGCACTCGAGGGCTATCTGCCTAAGGGAAGGGATGCGTTCGTGGAGGACTTTCTAAGGGAACTGACTCGTATATGTGTTACACATGGGGAAAACCAGGAAAACGCCCATGCAGCCAACCCTTCGCGGTATACGAACCTCGGACCGAACTACCAGTGTTCAGCGACTTTACCGCTGGTGGGCCTATTTACTTATTCAAAGTAATCATAGTTCTTTCTCCACAGTTCTAAACACTATCTTTGCTAATGATGAAGATTGTGTTTAGAAATGTGGAGGAAGTACACAAAGATTTCTATCTTTGGGCAACTGTATTCGACGGGATTTAAAACGAGATGTTGCCTCGTATTTATACTGCACATGGAGAAAACATCAGAAGCTCGTGCAGATAACCCATTTTTCTGGGAATCGAACTCCAGACGAAAACTACTGTTGTTTAGCAGGTTTAATGGTGACCTGCCACTGATAGAAGATTTTTGTTTTAATATCTATAGCAATTAATGCTTGGTCTTATCCATGAATGAGCAATCGATAGTAACCAATTTTGTATTTCACTATCTATAGCAATAAATGATAATTTGAACTATTGTTAGCAATTTTTTTTATCTTGCCTGAAAGAATAAATTTAACATTCCACTGCATTTTCTTCCAGACAACAACATTCACACAAAATCTGTGAGATAATGTTTCAGCTCTCTAGGGAATATAAACAAAATACACAAACTGGCCGCCACAGATCAGGTCATTCCAGGTACACCCCTCGAAAAGCTAACGGTATTATGAAAGGAGAATAAAGTTACATTATATATATATATATATATATATATTCGACAGAGTATACAACATGCAAAATCAAAACAAAAAGTAAACATACAAAATTGCGATACTAAATTAGAAACGTCTCTCTCAGATGAAGTGAATGAACATCAATCAAGTATTATTTCCGTGAAACATTTAATCATGGAATAGTTTATTTCTACCTGTAGCCCTACTACTGAATTCTCTTCGACCACAACACTCACTTAACCATTAATCAGTCAGTCAGTAATCAACGAAGTGTGGGACTCAGCGATTTGCCATCTGTCTGACTTTCAACGCATTTTTTCAATAATCAAATGCATGTCGCAATGATAAGCGGCACCTCTTGAATATTTGTGCCTTATTTCGCTTTTCCCGACTAGAAGGGGAAGTGGCGTCCTTGAACTCGAAGGGTAAAGTTTTACTTCTATACTTCTTGAGGGCTAGAATCTCCCGCAGTATCGTATTTCAGGAAAGGATATGTATATGACCAGCGAGATGCGTGGCAGTTTGGATATCTACTTCCGCTAAGACAAAGATTCTCAACCTTTTTCTGTCGCGGCACACTTTTAACGATTTCAAAATTTGGCGCACACAAAGAAAAAGAAAAGTTTAAAAATTGTTTACGTACCTACAATACACTGTCTAAAGTAGTTTGTGATAATAATTTTGAATGTAAAATAAAATAATATGTACTACAAAAACAGAAGTACATTTATTAAGGGATTAATTACAAGTTAATAATAAGAATACTTTTAATGAGAAATCTGAGCTTGATGTTTTTTTGATAATTTCATTTACATTTGGTCGTAAAAATGGCAATGCTACTCTCATATCGTCTTCTACATTTAAAACAGTCTCGATCTTTTATTCGCTTTTGTGTTGGTTAATACTGAAAATCCGAATTCACACAAATAAGATGTAGAGTATTGTAATAACATTTTTAAAGCTTTTTTGGGCATCGTAGGATAATCGTATCCAATGTTAATCTAAAATGAATGAACTGATTCTTCCGAATATTTTTAAACTAAATCTTGATTATTAGAAAGCGAAATTAGTTCTTCCTCTTCATTCAAAGTTAATTCAAATACAGAAGTATTCGTTATCACAAATGAATTACGAACCACATCAATTTTTTTATATCTAAATTTGGGAAATAATGAATAATTCTCTCCTCTAGTGTTGTCAAATGGTCAATTACAATGTATGAATAATTTTATTAAAATCTTTTGGAACTGACTCAAACTTTTCCAGATTGTCTTTCTGAGCTTTATTCTTCCATAAAAGTATTTGGTTTTTGGAATCCCACCAGTTTATCTGTTGAGTTTATTATATTTAATATATATTTCGAAAATGCTCCGAATTGAGCTCTCTTCCAGAGCAACAAAATCGGCTTGGATACCACAGTTGGCGCGATTATTAATGTCTTAAAAACCGAATTTCGCCAATTCTCATGTGTACCATATACTAGGACTAACACATTATAATTTTTACTATATACAAGACTAAAATTTGACGGCACAGTAGTTGAGAATCACTGCTTTAAGACTTAGGCTCTGGACTTAAAAGACTTTAACCCTAGTCTACGATAGCACGCAGTTCTCAAACGTTTTTCACTGGTAGCCCATTTCTATAATCTATTCTCCTTTACATTTTCGAAACGTATGCAATTAATATTACCATTGCTGTTCTTTCGAATACACATATTGTGTCTATAAATACATAGCCCGATAAATAATGTATAAATTACTTACTGGGCAAAAGAATAATAAGATAATAAGCTGCGTAGATATAGTAACACTTCAACATTTACAGCGAATTCAAGCAAATACATCGTGATTACATAAAAAGATTCCCTTTACATTCAAGTTCTTTCCCCAGATAAATATTTACAACTACAGGAATGCACATTGTCTTCAAGAACTTATGAATTCGCTGTTGCCATTTCCTTTAATTAAATTCACTTACAGAAATATTTTCGCGTTTAATTTACTTAGTGAAAACTGCTTCTTCAGTCACAGACTTAATTAATATAATTCTGCTAATTGATTATCGGAATTATGTTTAGGTTATTTACTCTTTTGAGCCGAAAAATTTGCTTGATTTAGAATTTTCATTTCCCTCTTCCTATATGTAGTTTTTGATTTATTGTTTCTCAAGCTATTATCACTTGCGACTTTTTTGATCAGACAGAGTTTTTCCAGATCTATCACTTCAAAGGTAACTTAATTTATCCATTCTAGCACATTAATGATGAAATTTTGAGGGTTTATTTACAAATGAAGAAATACCCTTTAATAGTTAACTTACACATGCATAACCTAAATACCACAATGCAATAGACAAGATAGATAGATACCATAGACAAAGATATCATAGACAAGTGTGTCATTAAATATGCATTTTACCAAACAAAGGAAAATTATGTTAAAAAACAGAAATTTTGCTCCATTTTTGTGTCATCAGTTGTGCAGATCAACATTTCCTAGACGAGAAACTGTGAAATTTAAAAGCAAGAGAAAAGTGGATCTCGAAGATCATTTGGATGTTGGTCAGTCGATAATAAGATCTTGTCTTGATCAGCTATGCGGAACACATCCAGAACAAACATCACATTAATAGGTAAGTGAGGTTACTATGATATTCTTGATGATGATGCCAATACTGCAGTCCCTACTGTGCTTCGGGCATGGTCAAATAATCCAGTCCAATGATAAGAATAATTTAGACTTTAAATAGCAGTATGATATAGTTTCTTTATTCAACTAAGCGTAAAAGTTCGAAATACTGATTTAATATACACAAATAATCCTAATTATTTAATTATGCATCAATAAGTAAAACTTTAACACATTTTTGCGATCTTCAGTAACTTTTATGAACCCCGTAGTTCGAAAATCATTACTACGATAGGTGTAGTAACTTCCTTCACGAAGGCTTGCTGTTCCTTAAATTATTCAATAACGGTTCCTTTAAAACCAATAATAATAGTTCTGAGAAAATGTCTGATATTTCAACATTTAATTTGTATACCAAATATGTACACCTTGCGCCAAAAAATGAAACAGTTCTATAACTCCTGTTCTACTGGACCGATTGCCGAAATTTAACTTGCGTTTTTCATATGTAGAAAGCGCGACTTAGGATATATATTAGATTTATATATAGCGTTATTCTAAGATACGTATTTTGACACAAAATCGAACTTTTTCTGAAATAACATACACATTTTTTTTCGCATTTCCATTCTACGACTCAAATTACGCCTGGATATTAAATTTTGTAATTTTTGGTGAGAAATTTAAAAATTTATCTTGGCGCATTTTTTTCAGTCTGCGTCAAGAAAAGTCACTTAACGAACTTCTTAATTTAGAGCAACTTATTTCTCTTTAATTTGCGCGTGTTTTTTTCAACGTCAGAATATAACATTATACAATAACCTATTTAATATTTGACAATGCTATTTTTATTTCATATTTTGTAAAACTTACAAATTTTTAATAACCAACTCTATGATATGAAAGCGAGCAGCTATAATACTTATTGAAATAAAGCAGACTTATCTCTGGCACGTGAGACTGTTGCCACTCAGAAAAATGAATGCCAAAATTAGCGTTTTCAGAGTTTTTAATTAATATTTCGCCTGATTAAAGTCGTACGAAGATGAGAATGGTCGAAATGCCTTTCCAGGAATTTTTAGAATCTGGAAAATTATATTTAATGTTCGGCAATGCTATTTTATTTCATATTTTGTGAAACTTAAGAAATTTTTTTACTAAGAAAGTATACGATTTGAAAGCGAGCAGTGGCAACACCTTTCGAAATAAAGCAAATTTGTATCTCCAGGGTACAAAACTGTTGCCACTCGGAAAAATGAGGGCGAAAATAAGCGTTTTCGGAGTTTTAATTAATAACTCGGTTAATTAAAGACGTACGAATGTCAGTATGGTCGAAATGGCTTCTCACGAATTTTTGGAATGCGAGGGTACCTCTCTAGAAACTAATCGGCGTTTCGGAGGAGATCATGCTACAAACAGACAGACAGACGGGCACAGATTTTAATCTCTACATATAATAAAACAAAGTGTGTGCGTGCGTGCGTGCGTGCGTGCGTGCGTGCGTGCGTGCGTGCGTGCGTGCGTGCGTGTGTGTGTGTGCGTGTGTTGTGTGTGTGTGTGTGTGTGTGTGTGTGTGTGTGTGTGTGTGTGTGTGTGTGTGTGTGTGTGTGTGTGGAGATTTCACTCTATGCATTTCATTTTTACATCATCGTGAAGCGTAGACACTTAGCTATTTTACGAACTTAAAATAAATTTGTGAGCTGAAAAGGTGAGCTTAACACCTTTTCAGCGGAATTTTTTTAAACAAAAACTTATTTTAAAAAATGTGCTGTTTGTTTTCCTTTGATTTTTGGACACGTTGAACTTTAATCCTTTCGACTCCTTTTAAAAAAAGAATTTTGGAAAAATAATAATATTTTGTATTTTTTTAAAAATTTTTAAATGAAGCTTCCGAATACACTTCTCACATCTCAGATATTTTAAAACGTAGTTTTGGCAACAATTTTCCTTTCTTATTGTTGTTGATAGATTTTTGATGAAATTGCATCATTTTGAATAGTTTCATTCTTTTAAAAATTTCGGTTTGGCAACAATTTTTCATCGTATTTCTTACGTTACTGTTTTTAAGAGACTGAAAAGTTTAAGAAATTAAAAAGTCGTTTCTTTTTGCAACGGTAAATTGTTTAATTACTTTATTAGGATAATTAACATTTGTATCAAGGGATATTGCTTATTTCATTGTAATATGTTATAATTATATATAATTTTAATTATAAAAAAGTTTTGCATGATATTTTGTAATCTGTTTAAGTTCTTAATCTGTTTATACCATTTGAGTTCTTCTGATTTTGCAAAGGGAAGTTGGTTAATTTATTTATTAGGATAATTAATATTTGTATTAAGGGATATTGCTTATTTCGTTGTATGCTTTTTATATGTAATTCATTTTTAACTGAATTTTTTTTTCCGTTGTTGTTTGTTTCTTTTTATATAAAATTGTTCTGCAGAGTAAAATTCTGTGCAGTTTTCAAATTTAATGTTTGGTGTTCTCTTCAGCCATTTTTCTGGTACACTTAAAAGCCAGACGAAGGCTGGCCGCGCAGCGGCTAGTAGTATATATTGCATTTGCGAATTTGAAAAAAAAAGTTGATCCCTGGATGGTATTTTCACTGGAAACCAACATTTCAGCTGGCACAGTTTTGAAGTATGCTAGTTTAATCTAAAGCGGCCAAAGTTGCGAGTTAACAACAATCTTATTTGTTTCTTGCGGACGACTTCTTATTATGTAAGATTACAAGGCACAGAATGTAGGCAATAATGTACTTTGTCGCAGAAGCATTATGCCGGTCTCAACAGCTGGAAGCTTGTCGGCATCCATTAACGTGACGAAATTGCGGAACAATGGCTATGCTGCATCACAATCGAATTCTGCAGAACACATTTCTTCAAGAAAACAATCGAAATATAAGCATTCCTTGGTTGGGAATTAGCAATGTCTTCTCGTATATTTCGTCTACTTCTGAGATAAAGAAAAAAAGCTCCGAACAATAGAATAAAGGCACACGAAAAGCGCGCATCATTTGTTTCCGTATTGGGTAATGTCGATTTCACGACATTTTCAAAATAACTCAGTGTCCGAGTATCATGCCGGTGAAGTTTTGGTAGGAAATTTGTGTCTTTTTATTTTTAAGTAGGCCATTGTTTCTTTGCTCTAGAGCAAAGAGAGTCATGCATTCTTTACTCTACAGCAAATAATGCAGGAATTAAAATCGAAAATAAATTTTAGTGGCCTCATGTTTTGGGAGTTTTACGAGTCTCCATCAGTTACTTTAGCCGATATGGAAACGAAATTCAAAGGAAATAACTCATGAACGTGCATATTAAAATACAGTTTTATGGGTAAATATGTTTTGCCTTAAAAGAATAGAAGGCTGCTGACAATTCAAATAGAATGTAATATCACTTGAAATTTATTTGCAATAAATGTTTGTTTGAATTCAAAACGATGCTGATGTAACTACAAATATTGCATTTTACGTTTATGGGAACGACTATGACTAAACTCGCATTTTTTTTTAAATTTAAATTTGAAAACAGTTATTAATTAGTAAGCAATATTCGAGGTGTCCGATAAATGCAGCATTACATATTTATTAATCCATGACCCCTAGATAGGTCGCTCAGGCAGTGTTGAACGGTTCCAAAGACACACATCTCGAGTCTTACTTGTAGAATTCTTAAAACTCTTGGTTTACGTAAGAGTATCCGGAAGAAATGATTCGTTACGTTTGTCGCTCTTTAAAAGTAGACCCACAACTATCAATCGTATTGTTTCGAATTTTGTACCCAGGTAGGTAATTTTAGTAGGCTTATAATTAAATTTGTTACATTTCCCATGGCGAGACAAATTTTAAGAGAAAGCTATGTCAGAAAATAAGTATACGTGCATTTAACATTGAGTAAATGGATATCTCGGTAATTTGTATTGAAATTGAGTTAATGTAATTGACCACTATGTTAGTTGTAACCATAATTCTATCCTCTTATTGCTTTCTAGAAATCTCGAGAAGGAGAAAGTACTAGAAATTTCTCAGGACCGGTTGAAAACTATAAAAGGCCGGAGAGAGAGCGTCTGAGTTCCAGTTGCTTAGTTATTGTTGTTGGGAGTTGTTTAATTCCGCGTGAACTGAGATATCCGAGTAGCTTTCTCTTTAGATGCGCTTTGCATTGCGTTGTATTTAATTTATTTAGTAGTTGGAAGTATAACTACTGATTATACTGCGTGATATTGTGAATATTTGTACGGATATTTCTGAGGAAAATTCCAGTGTTTATATTCCTTTTTATTAACCTATTGTTACGAATTTCACATTTATTTGGCTATTTATTTAGAATTGTAATTAGATTTGCTTCATGTTGCCTTAGCAACGCAGACGATTTTTGAAGAGAAAGCTACGCCAAAAAAAATAGCAATAAAAATAAAAGAGCGCGTGCATTTAATGCTTAATAAATAAATATCTCGTAATTACTGTTGCCATCCAGAAAAATCTAGAAACATCGTGATTGTTCTACTGATAATTAAAAAGCTTATAAAAGCCGAGGTGAAACACCTCATCTCAGTTAAGTGAGTTAGTTGTTGTTGTTGCTGTTATACTTGTAGCTGTAAAAAGCGAACTGCTGTTTGTTTACTTAATGCTGTATTGATTGTAGCGATTTCGCTGTGAGATAGAACTATTTTATCTGTTTTGAACTGAGTTTTTGCTAAACGTTTGAGATATTGTGATATTGTGCGAAGATTTGTGAAGAAATATTTCAGCATTTTAATTTATTTCTTGTGGAAAGAATAAATTTTTGTTAACTTTTTACGACTTGTGCATTCAATATATAACGAACCCGTACGCACGTAACAATATTTGGTGTCAGAAGTGGGATTTTTGAATGCCATTAACTAGAGCAATGGAAGAACAATTAAGGCAATTCATGGCAGCCTTTGCTGCATTTAAAGAAGAAATTAAAGCTGGCCAAGATTCCGTGAAAGAGGAGATGAAAGCTGGCCAAGAATCTGTTAAAGATGAAATGAATTCTGTTCAAGAAAAGATGGAGAAATCTGTTAAAGATGAAATGAATTCTGTTCAAGAAAAGATGGAGAAATCTGTTAAGGAAGAAATGAATTCTGTTCAAGAAAAGATGGAGAAATCTGTTAAGGAAGAAATGAAGGCTGTTCAGGAATCTGTTAAAGATCAGATGAAAACGGTTCAAGAGTTGAAATTGGGTCAAGAATCCGTTAAGGAAGAGATGAGAGCCGTTAAAGCAAGTCAAGAAGAAATGAAAAAGGAAATTACTTGCATAATAGAAAATAAATTTGAGACTATGGAAGGCAGAATAGATGCGGTTGAAAATAAAGTTTCTTCTGTCAAAGAACAAATAGAAGAGAGAGTTTCTGCCGTAGAACAACAAATCGATTACAGAGTTTCTGCTGTGAGAGAACAAATTCAAGAAAGAGTTTCTGCAGTGGAACAACAAATTGATGACAAAGTTTCCGCAGTTGCCAAAGAAGTTGATACTTTAAAGAAATTCGTAGCGACGGCTGGAAGCAGTTCGGATACTTTTAAATTCCTAGCCATGCCTGCACATCCTTCTCTGAAGCTATCGACATATGATGGGAAGACCTCCTGGCAAGTGTATAAGACACAATTTTCTATAGTTGCGGAAGCAAATGGATGGGATTCCCAAGCTAAGGCCTGTCACCTTGCGGCTTCTCTGAGAGCAGACGCAGCGGACATCCTTCAAACTCTTCCCGAAAACAAAAGGCTAGATTTCGAAGCTCTGTCCGGTGCTTTAGAGCTGCGTTTTGGAGAGAAGTGTTTAAAAGATTACAGCAGGCTGCAGTTAAAATCCCGTCAACAGAAGCCTACGGAAACACTTCAGGAGCTCGCCACGGATGTTGAAAGGCTGTCCCACCTCGCCTTTTCGGAGTGCCCGACAGAAACAAGAGAAATCCTGTCCCTGCAATACTTCATCGACGGTATCCGGGATCCTGAAATACAGAAAGCACTGCGAATGGCTGATGTAAAGGACTTAAAAAGTGCTCTAGTGTATGCCATGAAATTCGAGGCAGCACAGCAAGCCACTCGTAGAGACCGCCACCCAATCAGAGCTGCTCACATACAAGAACCAGTGGATCCAATGACTGCTCGCCTAGACGATTTAACCAGAAAGGTGAATGCTTTGACACGGAATACTGGTGACAAGAAACCGTTCGTAAAGTGCTGGAACTGCGGAGCTGAAGGGCACATTCGAAGAAACTGCAGAACACCCCAGGGCACGGATGTTAAGACCGCGCCTCTCAAGAAGGAGGGAAACTAATTCGTGGCCATCTCGCGGGGCGGAGGTTGCCAGATAATGAAAAGCCCCAGTTTAAAGCGCTTCAGATTTCTGCAGTGAGTGGCGGCAATAACGGAATTTTCATCATGGGACAAATCAATGGAATTCCTTGTAACATGACGATCGACACGGGAGCCAATGTTACCATCATTCGAAAAGATTTGGCTCAACAACTCGAAGGTAAACTTATCTGGACGCCGCCCTGCGTTACCCTCCAGACTGTGTCCGGCGAGAAGATCAATATAGAAGGGAAATTAAACGTTAACATCACCTTTGGAAGTGCCGCTTACCATCACACGGCATATGTAGCAGAAATTACAGACCCTTGCATACTCGGATTGGACTTTTTAAGGAAATACAATTTTTCCTTGGACTTTAAAAATAACGAACTGCATTCTGCCTCTGAGGACATAACTTTATTCGGGATTAATGATGAAGGAGTGAAATCTATCCACAAAATCATAGCTCAAGACGATATCACAATACCGGCAAGAACAGAAATTTTACTTCCTGGATCCATAGCCGAAAATAGAAATTTCCGCTACGGCGTCATGGAATATCCCAAGAATTGTAATAGCCCTAAAGGAGTATTAATAGCCTCAGCACTCGTCGACCTATCGGGGACCGTTATCCCGGTGAGAGTTGCCAATGTAACTGATAAGGCGAGAGTTATTAAGAAAGGTGAAGTGGTTGCAGAATGTACTCCAGTAACCAGCGTTGAAAGAAAAAGTAACATCTCAAAAACCGTGTCTTCAAACAACATTATATCGGAGTTATTGCAGAATGCGCAATTAAACGATGAGGAAAAGAATGTTGCCGAGCGTGTCATTAAAGATCTTCAAGATGTTTTCTCCCGCTCGTCTTCTGACGTGGGTCGAACCAGTTTAACTCAGCATAGAATCGATACTGGTGACCATCCACCAATCAAGCAACATCCAAGACGTCTGCCGATTTCGAAACAGGAAGAGGTGCGAACACTTTTAACGGACATGCAAGAAAGCAATGTCATCGAGCCTTCAGCAAGTCCCTGGGCATCTCCCATCGTCCTGGTGAAGAAGAAAGACGGGTCAACTAGATTTTGCGTTGATTATCGCCGGTTGAATGAGGTTACGAAGAAAGACAGTTACCCTCTTCCTAGAATTGACGACATTCTGGATACTCTTTCTGGAAGCAAGTGGTTCTCGACACTTGATTTAAAGAGTGGATATTGGCAGGTAGAAATACATCCTGATGACCGAGAAAAGACGGCATTTACTACAGGACAAGGACTTTGGCAGTTCAAGGTGATGCCGTTTGGACTATGTAATGCGCCGGCTACATTCGAACGTCTAATGGAGACTGTTTTAAAAGGTCTTTCATACGAAGCCTGTCTGATATACCTGGATGACATCATCATCGTCGGGAAGAGTTTCGAAGAACATTTGGAAAATCTTAGAAAGGTGCTTCAGAAACTGAAAGAAGCCAATCTGAAGTTGAGTCCCGCTAAATGCAAATTATTCAGACAGGAAGTGACTTACCTCGGACATGTCATCTCTGCTGAAGGTGTGCGCACGGATCCTGAAAAAGTGTCAGCAGTTAAAGACTGGAGACGTCCCGAAAATGTCCACCAGCTGAGAAGCTTTCTAGGGCTTTGTACCTACTATAGGAGATTCGTGAAGGATTTTTCATCCATTGCGAGACCCCTTCACAAGCTGACAGAGAGCAAGCAAAAGTTCGTGTGGACAAAAGAATGTGAGGATGCATTTAAGAATCTGAAGGAAGCCTTAACATCTGCTCCAATCCTGACGTATCCTCAGCTCGACAGACCATTTATTCTCGACACGGATGCGAGTAATGAAAGTGTCGGCGCTGTTCTGTCCCAAGAAATAGAGGGCCAAGAACGTGTAGTGGCTTACTGGAGCAAGTGCCTATCTAAACCGGAGAGGAATTACTGTGTCACCAGGAAAGAGTTGCTCGCCATAGTCAAAGCCGTAGAACATTTCCATCATTATCTATACGGCAGAAAATTCCTGCTCCGCACAGATCATGCATCATTGGCCTGGCTTTTAAATTTCAAGAATCCTGAGGGTCAGATAGCCAGGTGGATACAGAGACTCCAGGAATATGACATCACTATCCGTCATCGCAAGGGACAGTCGCACGGAAACGCTGACGCCTTGTCTAGAAGACCTTGCCCAGAAAACTGCCGATATTGTTCCAGGGTCGAAGCTAAATACCAACTGGTTAATCCAGTCGCACGGCAAATTACAGCATCAACATTGGCTGATCCAGATCCATGGACTGACAAGGAAATCAGGAAAGACCAGCTACAAGACCGTGATATTAAACCCATAATTGAGTTAATGGAGACCTCAAACAGAAAACCTACTTGGCAGGATATTTCGAGCTATAGTCCCACGACAAAACAATATTGGGCTCTCTGGGACTCACTCCATATTCGAAACGGCGTCTTGTACCGAAAATTCGAATCGGATGATGGAAAAACATTCCGATGGCAGCTGGTACTCCCAAGATCCCGAATCCCGGACGTCCTTAAAGAACTACATAGCAGCCCTGCAGGAGGTCACTTCGGAATAATGAAGACCTTGCAGAGAGTTCGGGAGCGTTTCTACTGGAATAATGCAAAGGATGACGTGCAAA
Organism: Stegodyphus mimosarum; assembly: GCA_000611955.2. Taxonomy (NCBI): domain Eukaryota; kingdom Metazoa; phylum Arthropoda; class Arachnida; order Araneae; family Eresidae; genus Stegodyphus; species Stegodyphus mimosarum. Next base: position 509,594 of record KK112972.1, on the reverse strand, counting down.
AGTGGTGCCGAACTTGCGATGCCTGTGTAAGTCGGAAAGGACCGAAGAAACGCAGCCGGGGGAAGCTGCAACGTTACAATGTAGGAGCACCTTTTGAACGTATCGCCTTTGACATCTTAGGACCTCTGCCACGAACTGCTGATGGCAACAAATACATCCTCGTTGCCATTGATTACTTCACCAAGTGGCCTGAAGCGTATCCTATTCCTGATCAAGAGGCTGTCACAGTAGCAGAGATGATGATACAGCACTGGATTTCCAGATTCGGAGTGCCTCTTCAGTTACATTCCGATCAGGGAAGGAATTTTACCTCGGCTGTAGTCAAGGAACTCTGCAAGCTACTCGGCATTGACAAAACCCAAACGACGCCTTTACATCCCCAGTCGGACGGTATGGTAGAGAGGTTTAATCGAACCATCCTCAATAACCTCTCATTAGTGGTTTCCAGAAACCAACAGGACTGGGACAAGAAGTTGCCACTATTTTTACTGGCTTACCGCAGTGCTGTCCACGAGACTACCGGCTATTCCCCATCTCAGATGCTCTTCGGTCGTGACCTTCGTCTGCCATGTGATCTTTTGTTTGGTCGCCCTCCAGATGCGCCTTCATCGCCTGAGGAATACATTCAAGACCTCCAGGCCCGGTTTGAAGTGATGCACAACTTTGCACGAGAGCGAGTCAACTTGGCGACGGAGAAGATGAAGACCCGCTACGACACGAGAGCTACTGGACATCGTTTCAACGAAGGAGACAAGGTGTGGTTATGGAATCCGACTCGTCGAAAAGGACTTTCTCCGAAACTACAATCACCTTGGGATGGTCCTTACACAGTCCTAAACAGGCTGAACGACGTCGTGGTTCGGATCCGTAAGTCATCGAACTCTAAACCTAAAGTCGTTCATTACGACAGGTTAGTTCATTACTATGGCCATAGTACGTAGTGTATATAGTTGTAAATAATAATGTACATAGTATAAGACCATGGTCCTATTTGTATTTAGTATTTGATTTGTATTTGTTAAGTAGTAGTATTTGATAAGTATTTGTGTTTAATAGCATTTGTATTTGATAGTATTTGTACTTAGTATTTGAATTGTATTTCGCGTTGGATAGAATTTAATTTGCTGAAAGTCACTTATTTTAATTATTGTTTATTTTGTTATTATAAAGTAATGTTTATTATAGCACTGATGCTTTAGTTGTAAGTTTGGCTTCCTGTCCAGGGATTGTACTGCCCGGGACGTGCAGTCCTTGGGAAGGGGGCAATGTTACGAATTTCACATTTATTTGGCTATTTATTTAGAATTGTAATTAGATTTGCTTCATGTTGCCTTAGCAACGCAGACGATTTTTGAAGAGAAAGCTACGTCGAAAAAAAAAAAAAACAATAAAAATAAAAGAGCGCGTGCATTTAATGCTTAATAAATAAATATCTCGTAATTACTGTTGCCATCCAGAAAAATCTAGAAAAATCGTGATTGTTCTACTGATAATTTAAAAGCTTATAAAAGCCGAGGTGAAACACCTCATCTCAGTTAGTGAGTTAGTTGTTGTTGCTGTTATACTTGTAGCTGTAAAAAGCGAACTGCTGTTTGTTTACTTAATGCTGTATTGATTGTAGCGATTTCGCTGTGAGATAGAACTATTTTATCTGTTTTGAACTGAGTTTTTGCTAAACGTTTGAGATATTGTGATATTGTGCGAAGATTTGTGAAGAAATATTTCAGCATTTTAATTTATTTCTTGTAGAAAGAATAAATTTTTGTTAACTTTTTACGACTTGTGCATTCAATATATAACGAACCCGTACGCACGTAACACTATTATCGGACTTAAGGACTCAATCTATTACGAGCCCATGCGTACGCAACAATATATTACTGGCGTGGGAACATTGTTCAGTGTATTCAAAACAAGATTTACTGAGAATAGTTCATTATTTTTTGTTGTTGTTGTTGTTGTTACAGATGTTTTGTGACATCTTATAACGTAACCAGTTTATCCACCACATTTTCAGTTGACACTTTTTCGTAAACAATTATTGCCATTGCTGCAACCAGTTTGAAGCTCACGTTGTCCCCTTGTTGATCAAGACCTCCTTGTAAAATTCCTTATACCTGACAGCTTTTGGGGCGTCATGGAATCTTTATGCTTCACATAAAATGCAATAATAAAAATCTGAACTAATTCAAAGAAATATAACGGCAGTCATGTGGAGTTCAATGTGGCCTTGAACGTTATTTAATTTACGATTGCGTAGTTGATTTAGAGAAAAAAAGTGAGCTTTTCAGGACAAAGTTTAAGTAGTTTACTCATACAGGGGGGTGAAAGGTACTTTAAAGTTAATTGCTTCTGGAATAATGTGATAAAACTGAAACATACTGGATTCAAATTAACGGAACATACCAGTCAAGGTCAACCTAGTGATTATGTAAAATTTTGATTTTCAGAACGTAAAAGGTCTTCTGTTCAAAGTTCAGGTATTTTACACATACAGGGGGTGAGAGATACTTTGAAATTAACTACTTCCGGAATAATGTGAAAAAACTGAAACATATAGAATTCAAATTAATGGATCATGCCAGTCAAGGTCAACCTAGTGATTATGTTGATATTCAGAACTTAAAAGTCTTCTGTTCAAAGTTCAGGTATTTTACACATACCGGGTGGGAGGTACTTAAAAATTAATTGCTCCTGGAATAATGTAATAAAACAAACATATAGGACTCAAATTAACGGATCATGCCAGTCAAGGTCAATCTACTGATTATGTAATATGTTGATTTTCAGAACGTAAAAGTCTTATGTTCAAAGTTCAGGTATTTTACTCATACTGGTGGGAGATACTTTAAAATTAATTGCTCCTGGAATAATGTAATAAAACTGAAACATATAGGATTCAAATTAACGGATCATGCCAGTCAAGGTCAATCTAGTGATTATGTAAAATGTTGATTTTTCAGAACGTAAAAGCCTTCTGTAGAATTTAAATCTAAATGGGCTACTAAGACACTTTTTCTTCTATCTGTACTTTCCCCACACCTCTTTCTTCCCCGCGATTAAAATACGGTAGGAGCTATTAATCATTAAATGTAAAATAAGAAGACAGCCAAAACGCTACTTAATTAATATTCATGTCTGCTGTAAGCCTCGGGGGTAGAAACTACTTAATTATTTCTTTTGGATTCTAGATAAGTTTAAAACAAGATTAGTTTGTTCATTTTCTCCGTTAGATATTTTTATTCTTAGATTTTAGAAACACCCGTGAAAAAGTGCGTGCACGGTATACGTACGTGACGCGTAAAAATCGTTGGACCGGATTTTCACGGAGTGATACGATCAGCATAGAACGGATGTGTCGATCACACATTGGTACAGAGATTCATAAACGGAGTAAAACATTGAGCCAGAACCATTTAGGTAGATAACATCGAGCAAAAAATGAATCTAGTGTTACAGCCTTAAAATGGAGGGGCAAGACCTGGTATGATAAGTTTTTTTGACCCTGAATATGCAATTCTTGCCAGTATTTAGCATATTAACAAAGAATTCATAAAAGTATATCTGCGATATGGCTTCTGTTTTATTTTGTAGTTTTCCCATGCCTTACTGTTTATCATAAATTTTATCTGCATTATTCCCAAAAACATTTTGTTTAGTCATTTTTCATAAAATGCAATACATTCACAGATTTTCTTTCCTTCCGAAAAATTCTAGTTATATATCATTTCTGCCTTCTGAATAATTTTTATTTCATTCGCAAATCACTATTTTCTTAAAAAAAAACTTTTACTCTATGCAAAAAATTTTAAGAATAGGACTAATCTGTAACATTACACAGATTTTTTTTTCATTAATATTGCTTGCTTTTGGTAGTCCTCGGTGTCTTGAGGTATTACTCAGATATTCACAGATGAAAACAGAAAGATAATTTATTAATCAACATTACTTCTATACTGGTCCCTTACTCCTGAAAGAACAAAACAGTCTATTCAATAACATACATTTTAATTACTCGAAACGCAAGGATAAAAAAAATTAAAACCAGAAAATGACTAAAAAAATAAATTGCTTCGAATATAGCTTCACCATTATGAAAAAACAGCAAGACACTTATAGCTTGGATTACGAGAACAATGATATATGCTTCAGGCAGTATAAAAACAGACACCTTTCATATCAAGGCCATTAGAGAAAATGAGTTTCCAGGTTGAAAAAATTAAAACATGCCTAATTATAAGGGTTAAAAGAATTTTTTCTTTCAAACTTCCGTCTTTTTAATGAGGGATGTTAAAACGTAAGTTCCTTGCTGTCTTCTGCTATTGAAAGTAGAGCATTTCGTATGAAACTTATCATAAGACGAAAATGGCGCGAAGCAAAAACGTAGTTTTAGAAATATCGAATGTACTCCTTACAAACACAAAAAAAGGGGACAGTTCCATATCTTCCGTTCTACTGGACCGATTATCGAAATTTAACTTGCCTTTTCCATGTCTCCAAAGCGTGACTTTTAGCATATATATGAGATTTATGTGTAGCATTATTCTAACATAGGTATTTTGACACAAAATCGAACATTTTATGAAATAACAATTATTTTTCCATATTCATATTCTACGACTCAAATTATGCCTAGATATTACATTTTGTAATTTTTAGTGAGAAATTTACGGAGAAATTCCAAAAATTTATCTTGGCGCATTTTTTAAGTTTGCGCCAAGAACAATTCATTTGGCGAAACTCTTTAGTCATAGCAGCCTATTTTCCTTTCCTTTTTTTATTGTACACGAGCGGAAAAAAGGTCATCGTTAATTACTTTCGAATAATTTTAACGAAGTGCGCAAACCACATTTGGCGTTATTAACGCTTATAACGAATATGCCAAATTTCAAAACGCGCCAATATGTAAATTCACGTATATCTTAGGAAATTTTGAATAAAAAAACTCTAATTTTGTGCATGTATGCTTAGAAATACATCTACTTTAAGATGACGGTAAAAATTTTATAGTTTATAATTAAAATTTTATTTCGAAAAATTTATAAAAATATTTAAAAATACAAATTAAAAAAATAAATAAATAAAATGGGCGAATTTTATTTGGAATGAACCTAAATTTCGAAATATGAAAGGGAGAATCAAATAAGTTTAATAAAAAAAGAGAGATTAATAAGTACATACCAAATTCAATTTACATGGAGGAGCTATAGTTTTGAGACCTGATTTTTTAAAAACTACTCGTGCGATTTTTACAAAACTTTACACGTTGGCATATTTTGAGTCGTAAAATCGAAATATGGAAAACAATTGGTATGTTATTTTAGAAAAAGTCCAGTTTCGGGTCAAAACACTTATGTTAGAACGATGCTATATATAAATCTAATAGATATCCTAAGTTGCGCTTTCGACATGGGAAACACAAGTCAAATTTCGACAATCCGTCCTGTAGACGGGAGATATACAACTCTCTCTCTCTTTTTTTTTTGTGTGTGTCTGTGTGTGTAAGGTGTACCATTGTACTGTAACTGTCTTCCCTCGATATCGATACAGTCCTGACTCAAATCTATTCCAAACACAAGGTTGTTGCTTTGCCTAAATTTAGTCGTCACACATTTTGAGAATGATTTCGCGGCCATTTAAATAATATTTAAAATATATCAGAAACGCTGATGCACATTGAAACTAGTTAAAAGTGTAACTATTTAAAACATTCTGCCTTGTAGTATACCACGCGGTAAATGTACCAGGTAAGGCCTAATCTTAAGTATAGAATAGCACTTAATGTATTCTAACAAGCAAGTGTTGTAATCTCCCTCAAGCACCTGTTTGGCCACGTAATATTCTTATTTGATCTTAAATATACTCCCGATGTGGTCCTCTTGGGATCCTAGGGGGTGTTGCTCCGGATATTTGCAGACCCCGGACGATACACGAATTGTAAGTCGTGCGTCAGCAGGCCCGGACACCCGCACGTCATTGTAAAGTCGTGCGGGTGTCCGGGCCTGCTGTCGTCTGCCTTGTTTTTTGCTTAAATTTTTGCAAATTTGATATTGGATATGTTTGATATTATTATTATCATGATTTTCATTTTAATCACAGCACCAAGGAATACCTTGTAATGAAATGGCATTGATGAAAGAAAAAAATTAAATATGCTATCATACATGTATCTGTTTCTGACAAATGCTGTACCAAACAATTTTTTGGCCGACTTTATCATTTCAAGAACGACATGAAATAAACAATATGAATGAGAGTTCTTTGATGGTAGTCTTTGTAATGGATAATCGGTTTCCTCTTTACGAGGTAACCTCAAAGTAATGAGGTGATTGTCTGTTGCATATCGTGTAAAGGGTATTTATTTAACGTTCGATCCGATAACCTTTCTTTCTGAACTATAAGTCTACATCGTAATTTCTACGACAGAAGAGCGTTTCGTAAAATTTCCGGTCGTATTGATTTCTATTCCTCTTCAATATGTGTAACTGTCGCAAATAATTTCATTGTAACACCGGATACAGTAAACAAAACAAGAGTTTTGCTGAAAAAGTTAATTACCTTTTCCTGCCCGTCAAAGAGTTAAGAATTGGTAACATAAAAAAGAGTATTTTTAACCATCGACAAATTATAATCCATGACACTTATTTTTATATCAGAAATCTATAATTAAAAAAAAATACAGTCTTAGTGATAGAAACAATTTTTATTATATACTGCATTATTATACCTCTCCTGATTTGCTGATTATTAACTTATTATTCCTCACCTGATTTCTATAATACCAAGTATTCGAATTTATCCCGGAATACTTTAAATTATTTACAGTTAAAAAAGACAAAAAAAACTGAAGGTTAAAAATTAATCGCAATGCACGCTCTACCGAAAAAGATGGTACCACGCGAAGAAACTTATTATAGTGCGAAATGCATGGATGATTCTTTTAAAAACTAAATAACCGCAAATTTTCTCACATAAAGAAACACCAGAATCCTCTACATGAGAATCTAATCCCTTGTAGAAACTTGCGTTAAAAGAGGGATTAAAAGCGATAATAACTTTAGCTTTTCTTCTTAAAAGTAACAACTTATCATCAAGATAACTAGGCTGGAAAGCTCGCTCACATCTTAACCGTGACCGTGACGGTCATTCAAAGAAACTTTTTCCCCTGAGAAATGCCACCAAAAGGGCAGAAGTATATCTTTATTTCATTGAAATGTCCGGCATAATCTCTTCACGCTCACGCAGGCTTTGAATTTCTGATGCAAGGCAGGATGACACATAATTTTACAATTCGGCCACTGGATCAGTGTGTAATTTTTACGGCAGAGGTTTTCAAGAAGTGATGACTGCTGACGAATTCCACATCAGTAATGAATCAGTGGTGTCTAAGCATTAGACAACAGTTTACGAATTGGAGCCTAAATTTGTAATTATTTTACATCATTCCAACTGTGACAAAAAAGTCACGGGCTGTGCATAATGTTAAAAAACATTAATTTTCTCTTACGCTATCAGTATGACTGCTCTGAACTTCATGCACAACAAGAAGCAACAGGCAAAGCCCAAACACTGAGTATTAAATCATCATATTAATAAGGTATTTACTCCTTTCTTTCCGCCCGCATGCTTTCGTGGTGTAACTGAAAGTATACTCGACGCGTATTTGGAAGGTCTGGAATTCGAGTCCCGGTGAGAGGACTGTATATTTTTCATTATCCAGGATCAATATAACCTAATGACTCAATAAAATACTTCTGAAAAGAGAAAGCGCATAATACAACAAGTTCTTGAATGTTAGACGAGTTCTTACCAAACTTCTAAATATTCGAGCATTTTGACATTTTATTAAGCAATATAAAACACGGCACAGGCGGCAAGCAGCAAATTGTTTCTCTACTGATCTTCCAACAAATTTTTAAACCTACATTTCCAAGATACTCTAATATTACATATTATTTGGAAACATTCACTTATTTTCTGGATTCCTTGGCATTATTTGTTGATGGCAAAGCATCCTTTTCTTTGATCTTGGTAAAGCAATCGAGAGCTATCCTACATAATTTCTCAGGAAACTGGGATCAAAGGGAATTTTGCACAATCTTATGAGAATGGTCCATCTTGTTTAGAACTAATTGATGTAACAACGCCAAAAATGCACCTTAGAAAAAAAATCCATTCGATAAGCATCTCGGATACTATCCACGTGGTGCCTCAATCTGGGATCAAAGAAATTTTCGATAATCTTATCAGAATGGCCCATCTTGTGTAGAACCAATTGATGCGATAACGTTAATGATGCACCTTCAAACAAATCGGCTAAGATAAATTTGACGATAAGCATGGTGTATACTATCCTACATGATGTCTCAGGAATCTGGGATCAAAGGGAATTTTTCATAATCTCGTCGGCATGATCCATCTTGTGGAGAACCAATTGATGCTATAACGCCAATAATGGACTTTCGAAAAAACAGTTAAGATAAATTTGACGATAAGCATGGTGGATACTATCCCACATGGTGTCTCAAGAATCTGGATCAAAGGGAATTTTCCATAATCTCATCAGAATGTTCCATATTACAGAACCAATTGATGCTAAGACGCCAGTAACAGTAACGTATTTTCGAAAAAACGGCTGAGATAAATTTGACGATAAGCATCGTGGATACATGGTGTCACAAGAATCTGGGATGAAAAGGAATTTTCCTTTATCCACTCAACTTCTGGTGCGCTACTAGCAACTTAAGCTGGATTTGCTCTCATATTAGGTTTGCAATTAAGTATGCATCTTCATCAGTTAAGTATGTTATATACTTTCTGTCCACTTCTTTCGTCTAAGCTCAAACAATTTGCACGATTCTTTGAAATGACTGCTTATATATTTTGAAACCAGAAGAGATAAAAACAAAGTAAGCCCAAGGGAAACTGTTTTATAACTTGTATTTCATAAGTTACAAAACTTAAAAACAAATTCTTTAAACTTTGAAATGATATTAAAATAAGCCAAAAGAGAGGAATTTGCGTTAAATATAGCGAACTTCCTCGGGACAACTGTATTCATACGATGACCATCTCCAAAGAAAACCAAAATCATCTAGAACCTTGGGTGGTCATCTTCGAAATGGTTCACTGTACAGATTTTGATTGCGGTAAATGAAATGTTAAAAAAGATCGAACCATTGGAAAACGATCGGACTTCTGTACATTTATAATCTGTATTCAAGATATAGACTTTTGAAATGCCATGAGATGAAAACTAGTAGTTTTTCAAAGAAAGAATTAACTTTTATAACCACCAGTAAATACATTGCATAAATGGAATCTGAAAATGATTTGTTAAGGTTTTGCTACGCTCTCGCTGAGCTCGCAGTCTACCAGTCTACTTTTGGTAACCTTTTTTTTTTTCTTTTCCTTTTAGGCTTAATATTGGGCAACATGTTCTTCGTACATACGCCATATACAGAAAAACAACAAAGAGTTCAACAAGAAAGTCACAAAAATTTTAAAAGCTGCACAGGAGCACAGGTGTACAGTTCCTGATGCAGTGTTAAGTGCTGGCATGCAGTTTTATAGTTTTTCGTTTATATTTTTACATTTTTTCAGTCTTCTCAGTTCATCATATCAATATTCAGTTTTCTTAGTAAGATGGCTTACAGAAAAAAAAAAAAATTTTTTTTGTCTTTTTATTATTAATTTCTTAGATGTTAACGTTCTTCGCACATTTACCACATAAAATTCAATTTAACAGCAAAATCGCAAAATATTTAAAAACAGCATATCTTTAAAATTTCCGATAAACAGTCTCGCGCGCTGGAAATAAAAGTGTTTTATTCCGTACGGTGTCACCCCTCTTCACTTTCGAATCATTGAGCTTGTTAATTAGAATTCATAATTTTTTTTTAAATATGAAAGAAACAATAAAACAATTTCGAAATGCATATGTACCGGTGGAGGATTACGTTATTCAAAATTTGACGGCTCTAGATACCTTTTTTTTTTTTTTTTTTCAGAATGCGAGGAACATACTTGCATTCATGAAGATTCTTCATTATTTAATTTCTTTAAAAGTAATACAAGGCAAGGCAATAATATTTGGTGAAAACAATTCGAAAAGTGGTACGCCATTCAAAGTGAACCAACGCAGAATTCCATTTCGAGACTAACAACCGCTTTTAAGCTTTAAAAAAATTTTTTTCCCTACCACTGCAATTCTGAAAATACGGACATCTAACATCATTAAATTACCTTCCAAAAGGAGCAAATAAAGAAAAGAATAAGATCAAAAGTGAATTTTCTAAACAAAAGTCAAATTCAATTGTCACTTCAATCACCTGGCGTTTCACTTTCGCGGTACACAAAGATAGCTTTCGGAAAGTTTCCACTACAGCAGTCTCTATGGACGTGAGGGTCACCAGCGACTCATGACGTAAATAATGGGGTCTTTTTCTTGAGGATCTAAACAGAAGGTGGAAAACAGAAATGGAAGAAAAAAAAAAGGAACTCCCATTCAGGGATCTGCGAATGATAGACACAGCAGGTGTACGAAGGTTGAAAAATCCTTTAATTACACGAGGTGACTCAAGATCATTCAACCGTTAATTCCTCGGTTTTCTTTTTCCAAAAGATGGAAGTGAGGACGAATCATGGAAAAAGGTTTCAACTTCGCTTTCTCTACTCAAAGATCGAATGACTTGTGTTTTTCAAGCCCCTTCTTTTAAGTTTTACACGGTTAAGTTTGTCTTAACTTTCAACACAGAAGAAAATAGCTCTTTGTATGTAATTTGAGGTAAAACAGAACAAATATGGCTGCTAAGTCAGGGTTAAAACACTTGAATAACTTTTAAATTATTAATAATTCTACAAAAATTGCATGAAGATTAATAAATTCTTAAGCGGCACATAATAACAATATAATTCAATCATTTTTAAAGCAAAAACTGCACAATTTATCAACATATAAGAAAAAAAAAAAAACTAGCTCACCGAATCGAGTAACAGAGTGTGTGTGTGTGTGTGTATATACATACTTTTCAAGCGGCCAATTGCAACGAAAAAGGGAGGTGCACAACTACATGTTATAGCAGTCCTATATTCAAAATTTTAACGTTCTGAGGCTACATGTTTTTATATACGAGATATATACGTACGTACATACGTAGGTACAGACGTTACGAAAAAAAATCTCTTCTGAATCCATTTTGCAATCCGTTTTGGGAAAAAGAGTCCTTTATTCTGTCCTTACGTACATATGTCATGCAAAAACATCGTTAAATTGCATTCGATAGCTGTCAAAATGGATATTTTCGTTGAAATATGATACCTGAAATATTTCACGATTACAATAAATTAGTAAGAATAGTCAGAAGGAAGTATAGTCCCGAGAAAGTAAGAATAGTCCTTTATTCTGTCTCCGTATGTACAGGCGTCGTGCGAAAAAAAAGTCTGTTGGAGGAAATACAAAGCAAAGAAAAGAGTCTGGAATTCTTATAAAAAAATTCCGGAACCTTTGAAGTGTTCTGCTAAACCTCAGGGTCACGTAGACTGCCCGTAAGTTCAAACTACCATAAGTAAAGCCTAGTGAATAAGACGCCCTTTCGAACAATTAATGTCCTCTAATCAATAATTTTGGATTCGAAGTATTGTGAATAAGAGAACCTATGTCACCAACGAATATAATGCATGTACTTGACTCAGTCCAAAGCTTAACTCAAGGCTGGATAAAATTACCTATCTTATCATGGTAGCGATAAAAGCTATTTAACGGAAAAAAAATTGCAAATGTGAAAATGTTTGCAAAAAAATCGTAGAAAATAAATTTCTTCTTTTTTTTTTTAAGTATTTAATTTATCTGCTAATTCTGTTTCAATTCTTTGCCAGTTAATTATTTTTCTGAAGCACGAGCTTCCAACATTTTTCTTTCCTTTTTCAATGTTTATAACAAGTAAACAAATTTAGGAAATCTTTTCTTTGGCGCGAAAAGACGTTCTTTTTATGCCTTCGTAAGCATCTACCAATGGATCCTTATCTGCATTTCTGTGAAATAAATACGTACCTTCGTAAAGAAAATGGTATAACGTCACATGAACAGATAATACTAGAATTCAAAATCTCATTGCACTTCTTTGTTATTTCACTATAAATTTATCAGCTAAGGATGAAAAGATGATGTATTCAGATTCAAATTTTAAAATTCTTAATCATTTTTACTTCCTTGCACGAAGAATTGCATGACGTCTATACTTGTGAACAGTTCCATGATGGAAACGATAACCATACCTTACCCAATTTCTTATTTAAAATCAAGTTTAGAAACTTTTATCACTATGGAATGCAAAATGGTCACAAGAAGAAACAAGTAGCAAAACCTACAAATTCATATCTACTCCACCAAGACACCCTTATCTCAATTAGTCGCGCCATAACATTCTTTTTTAACAGCCCATGGTCCTGTAGAGACATTAGGTAATTTTTTTAGTCCAAATGGGCTTTGTCCTGAAAGACTATTGTTTTTTGTGATTTTGCGTCGGAGTCTGAAAGTCTGAATCACTTTTCAAACTGTTGCCACAAAATATTGCAGCCCTGTATTATATTTAAAGAAATTAAATAATGAAGAATCTGTATAAATGTATGTATATTTCTTCAAATGTGATAAAATAATGGTACCTAGAGCCATCCAACTTTGAATAACGTACGTTTCCACCCGAATATGCGCATCTAGAAGCCCAAATTTGGAATTTGTTTTATTATCTATTTTATATTTTGTAAAACTTTAATGGATTTTTGATGAACAAACTCAACGATTTAAAAGCGAGCAATGGCAACATTCTACGGGAGAAAAAAAACCTTTTTATCTCCAGCGCGCGGAACTGTATATCAGAAATTCTAAAGATAGACTCATTTTAAAATTATTTTGCGATATTGCTGTTGAACTGAATTTTATGGTTTAAGTGCGAAGAACATGATATTTAATAAATAAAGGTAACACACAAAACGTAAGAACGCCCCTTTGGACGTAATTTAAAATCTGAAACCTTTTTTTTTTCTTCTTCTTTTTTTTAAGCAGGAGATATGAAAAGCCAGCAGTGCCTGCCGGGACTCGAATACGCGCCGAGCGTGCTGACCACTATACCATGAAGGCATGCTAAGATGGCGGGAGAAACACCTTTTGCATCATATCTACATCGTTTTAATTTACATCACACAGATACAGGAACTATCGATCATTATATGTTTGAATGTGATATAATCAAAGATTTATATTCTCAACCATATACATCAGAAAATGCCCAACTATATTTCACACAGCTAGTAAAAAGTAACATCTTTAGACAAAAACTCCAAAATCTAATAAACTGTTTATCAATAAAACTGCGACAATTTAAAGGCAAGATAAATAACATTACTTTATCATATAACTGTGTAATAAAATATGTATTTACTTAGTCAAAGTAATTGTTATATTACCAATCTGTAACCAAAAACAACTATTATGCAATTGCTATGTTATTGATATATTATTGATATTTTTGTTATGTTATTGATATTATTATGTAACCAAATTATGTAATAAAGGTGTGTTTATAAAGTCCCTTACATATTTTGATGTTTAATAACTCATAAAATAATAGAGATAGATTAAAATTAATAACATAAATAGTTAGATAGACACAAAAAGTTTCATGACCCTTGTCAATGAACTTCCACGTGTGCCCCCTTCGTCGCACGGAGAATATCAAGTCGATGTACAATTTCACGCCAGGTACCGGCAAGCATGTCGGCATCCACAGAGGCTATTGCGGTTGTAATTCTGGCTTTTAGGTCATCCATGTTCGACATTCTCTTCCTGTAAACGTTGTCCTTTATCCCCAAAGGAAAAAGTCCAGGGCGTTATATCAGGTGATCTGGACGGCCAAAGAATTGGACCTCCGTGCCCAATCCATCTTCCTGTAAAATGGTCATTCAAAGAACTACGAACGATGGTACCCTAATGAGGTGGTGCACCGTCTTGTTCCAAAAAGACATGTGGCTGAAGCTCTTGTAGTTGTGGAAATACGAAGTTTTGCAACATGTCTAAGTATACGACTGATGAGACAGTCTTTTCTGCAAAAAAAGAAAGGCTCAATGACTCGATCGTGCATTAGTCCACACCACACATTAACCTTTGGGGAATTCCTTTGTGCCTCACAGTATTCAGAGCGGTTTTCAGATCATATGCGCACATTATGGCGATTAACAATGCCAGAAAGATGAAAGGATGCTTCGTCGGTGAACATTACAGAAAAGTACAGATATTTAGACTGGAAAATGAAATTATCTGAAATTAACCACACGCGCAGACGATATTTACAAAAGTAAAGATATTCAAACCTGAAAAGGAAAATATATAAGTTATTCCACCAATAAATGCCATAAGTTTGTTTATATCTTCATTATTTTATGAGTTATTAAACATCAAAATGGGTCCGGGTCTTTATAAACAGCCTGTATTATTCTTATTACGCAAATACTGAAAAATTTATAATAAATAGCAGATAATAGATGGCCCCACGTAATAAGCAATTAAGCTGATAAGTTGTCGTGACGGTGCAGCTGCTCATTTCGTGGTTTCCTGTCCTGTACTTCTGAACAGAACAAACGACTCCTTTTTTCAAAACAAACTGTAACATGGATTTAAAAATGGATTCAAATGGGATTTTTTTTTCGTGACCTCTATAAGTACGTACGTGTGTATGTATGTGCATATGTATGTGTGTATTTATCTCACATAACTGAAAAACGATTAGTAAGTTTACGTTTTGTCCAATTTTTGTTTCAAACACGTTTTTAGCTGTTTAAGGCTCATTAGATTTTACATTATTTATAGAAATCTCTTCTGAAAAGTTTTCGTTTTCTTGGTATTAACAGTTTAGTTAAGCATAATCGGGGACCACCCATTTTTTGAGTGTTGTTTAATTGACAATTTGATTTAAAATATATTTGTTTTGCTCTATTTTATAATTGCTTTTCAATGTCAGATTTACATATAACGTTATTTGACCAAGGTTTTTTTTTTTTTTTGAATGTCAATTTGCATAATGTAAAGTGTTTTTATATTTTTGAGCAGTCAATTTGGCACAATGTTAAGTTTCATTCTTTTTTCCCAAGTGTTTCGAAAGCGTGTAGGAAAAATTTTGGATATATTTGAAATTCGAGTTTTTTGTTTTAAATGAATTTTAATGTCTTTAACGGAAATTATTTGAATCTTTTTTCGGTTTTTGATCTCAAATGTCGAAATATATTAATCGACTTTTATGAAACATTAATTCATTTCCCCCTGATGAGTTCTGAATTAAAGTTTCAGCAAAGGGAGATTAATTTTTATGTTTTATAATTTATATGTTTTCTTTTTACAATTTTGTATATTCTTTTTTTTTCGCATTTTTATTGTTGCGAAAAATTCGGCGGTTGCGCCTGTATATAAGCTTTCCGGCATAGCACTATTGTTGCCATAAAATAGTGTACGGTGGGGTTGCCAGATTGGCGACTTTATCGCCCATTTGGCGACCAAATAGGCGATATCCCATGGTCCAATCGGGAAGCTTCTAGAATAATTTCGTGTCGAGATATTTCTCGAAACCTGTGGAACCTAATGAAAAGCTATATAAACCCTTGCGTTTCTGAGAGCCGGCAGTGTGTAAATAAATTGTGCTTTTTATTGTTCTGCATCGTGTTTTCATCGGATACTCTCAAATCCACGAACCCGTAAAACGCAACATTATTTTTTGGAGTTTGTTCGACTGATGGGTTTTTATTATTTTGTTATGTTTAGATTCAGAATAACCTCTTAGTCACGGTTGCAATTATTAATATTGTTGAGGAATTGCCCTGCTTTGATGCCAATTTAATTTTAACTTTAGATGCTTTAATTTACTTCAATCCTGCAGCTATAGAGCAGGACTGGTTAAAAAATTTTGGTTTTTATTTTTTTGGGTCTATTACTATGTTTCTTTATACATACATCCTATTCCTTATCTCGCCCAAATTGAATTATGGCAAAAATCGAAATCAATGTGATCTGAAGGTTACTATACTTATATTTGGGAAATTTTATACTCTTTCTGAAAAAGTAAAATTATACGAAGTTTGATTTCCGTACGACAAAAATTGACCGGGATCTTTAATTTCAAAATTTGTAATTTTTAATGTCATTTTCAACTTTGCCTTAAGGGATGGGTTAATTAAGTTGCAATAATTCGAGGAAAAGAGTTTAAATAAAGTGTAGCAGAAAGTGCGTATAATTTAATAGGCTGCAGAAGAAGTTACGTAGTGCTGGTCCTTTTGAGTGGTGTAGCACCAGGGTGCCTGGGCAAAACAGCCCTACCCCTTGTAGAATTGATAGGTTGTTTCGAATTATAATATACTCATTAACCTGGAAAAGACATATACAAGCAAAACAAAAACAATAAAGAGAAAAGAAAGTGCAGACTTATGGAACGATACGAGAGACACATATGCAAGACTGAAACATGATAAATACTAAATACAAAACATACAAAAACATACAGTACGATAAAATTGACAAGTACACTAGTCGTTAACATTTAAGATGGCCATGGGCCTTTTACAATTACTGTCATTAAAATTATAGTCATAAGTACGAATTACTGGATTTTCAATATTGGGCAGATTTGCATAGAATTTGCGGGCAAGCCGGCAGTAAAATTTACAAATTTCCTCGACTTTAAGCTCCTCATGTATCTTGCTGTTACGAATATACCAAGGAGCATTGGTTATCTGTCTGAGTATAAGATTCTGCACTCTTTGCAGTCTTTTTCTGGAGCTTTTGCATGAGTAAGCCCACACAGGGCAAGCATAACATAAGATGGGACGCAACACGGTTTTGTAAATGAGCAACTTGTTGTCTATGGAAAGTACACTGTTTCGAGCAATTAAGGGGTGTAGTGTGATTTTAGCAACTCGAAACTTTTGAATAATAGATGTGATGTGTGGGGTCCATGTCAGAGTATTACAGAGGATCACCCCTAAGTAAGGGACTTGCTTGGCCCATGGGATTTCTTGTCCATAAAGAGATAGCTTCCCTTTAATTTTCTTTCTTCTGGTGAACAGTATCGCTTGAGTTTTGTCAACATTAACTTTTATTTTCCATTTAACAAGCCAAGTCTCGAGTATGTTTATGTAAGCTTGTAACCGTTGGATTGCTAGACTGGGAAATGCACTTTGAGTGAGGATCGCAGTGTCGTCAGCATACATTGCGAGTGTTGTGTTGTCTGTAACAGGAATGTCGTTCACATATATGTTGAAAAGTGTAGGGCCAAGCAGGGACCCCTGGGGGACGCCTGCAAGGATTTTCCTACGTGTCGAAAGTGTGTTTGCAAGTTGAACGACAAAGTGTCTACCTGTTAGGTAGGAATTAACTGTGTTTATGATGTAACCTGGGAAGCCCAGGTTGTGGAGTTTGTATATAAGTGCTTCCAACCACACCCGGTCAAAGGCCTTAGCTATGTCAAGGAAAAGCCCTCCAGTGACTTTTTTCTGCTGTGCTCCTTCAGTGATGAATTCAACAACTCTGTACAGTTGATTAACAGTCGAATGATGTCGCCGGAACCCAAACTGATATGGTATAATAATCCCGTTATGTTCCAGGTAGTCATTTATTCTTCTAAGCAGCACCGCCTCCAGAATCTTGCTAAGTGATGATAGCAGGCTTATGGGCCTGTAGGAGTCTGGACTCGAAGCAGGCTTTTTGGCTTTCAGGATTGGTGTGATCTTGGCAGTTTTCCATATCTCAGGAAAATGCTGCCACTGAAGAATAACATTCAGGATCTTGGTCAGATAGAACATGATTTTAACAGGGAACCTCTTGATCATCCGGTTGTTGATGGTATCCAGTCCTGGACTTTTGCTGTTCTTGAGCTTTTTGACATAAGCATAGACCTCTGAGGGCATGACTGAAATAGTGTGGTTTGTGTGTGGGCTTGTCATGTATGTGTTGTGAAAGTTCGTAATTAATCGTTCAGTGTTGGAATCTTGGATGTTGTTTATGCGAAACTGAGATTCCAATTGATCTGCTAAACATTCAGCCTTCTCAGTTTCAGTGTAGTAGATCCTGCTAGGGCCGTTAAGGGGCGGAATGTTGTTGTGGCATTTCTTGTGCCTTTTAACTGCTTTCCAGATAGAGTTGTCCTCCCTGGAAAGTGTTTCAAGATATCCAGTCCAGCGGAGTTGTGCATAATAATTAGTGCGAGACTTGACTGCGTCACAGAGACGATTGAAGATAGTTTTATCAGCACGGTTTCGGGATCTCTGAAACTGCCTCCTGGCAGCGTTCCTCTTTTGAATAAGGTCTCGGAGCTCCCTGCTCCTAACAATCTTGTGCTCTTTTATTTCCTCTTGAGCAGTTTTGTAGGCACGTTGAATATTGTCAGTGAAGGCCTTGACTAAGCTGTCAATGTCATTCCTCGATTGTACCGTTGGCATAGTGTACTGAATGTTGTTCAGAGCTTTGGCAAAGGCTTGCCAGTTGGTTCTGAAGGCTCTATTGACTGGTGTGGTATAGCTACTAATGTCCAGGATCAGTCTGACCGAAGTTACGTAGTGTCCGCATCAGGTATTGTTTACAGTCTTCCCGTCTTCAGCCAGACAAAATTGCTTGCCTTTAATATAATTAGTGGGAAAGCTTTCCACTAAGCACATTGTAACAGCACTGGTGTATTACAATATTCCAACTTTTCCACCATTTGTGCTATAGAGAGAAAAAAAAAAAAATCTGATGCGGATACGACAATGTACGGAATATTAAATTATAAACATTTTTTGCTACATTTCATTTAAACTTATTTCCTTGAATTTCAACAGAGATATATTTCTCATTTAACTAATTCAGTTCTCACTTCGCGGTAAGGCAAAAATGCATAAAACCTCAAATACAGTTAAAGCAATTAAAAAAAAAACAATTTTTACAATTAAAATCAGAGTTTCTATGAATAAACAAGCAATTCAGCCAGCAGGCAACACGGCAGATTTTTTTCGCTGCACAAAACTGAAAGTTTACTTTTAGTCCCACTCGGCAAAAAAACACTGAAAGTGCAGAAACTGACTAAATTTACTATTCTGCTAAGTTTCAAATGTAAACAAATATCACTGCTATAGGAAACAAAAATTAGGCTTAGCCGCACTTAAACAACTTTTAAATTGTTGATGATTCTACAACTATTGCATTCAGATTAGCTAAAGGCATAAAAACCTTAACCGGAAGATAAGAATAACATAATTCAATCATTTTAAAGCAAAAAATGCACAATTTACCAACATATAAGAATAAAAAACTGAGCTCACGGAGCAGAGTAACAAAACGGATATATATATATATACACACACACATATTTATATACTTTTGGTGCGGCCGATTGCAACCAAAACGGGAGGTGCACAACTACATGTTATAGCGGTCCTACATATAAAATTTCAAATTTCGGACGCTACTCGTTTTTGGTTTATGCGAGAGAGATACACACATACATATATATGTACGTACAGACGTCAGGGGAAAAAAATCTCTTCTGAATCCATTTTAAATCAATTTTATAACCCATTTGGAAAAAAAAGGTTAAATGGGTGATTTTATAACCCATTTGGCCTTTATTCTGTGCTTACGTAGAGATGTCACGCAAAAACATCGTTAAATTGCGTTCGAAAGCGGTCAAAATGGATATTTTCGTTGAAATATGATACTCGGAATTTTTCGGGATTATAATACCGTCTTTACTTCGTATAAAGAAGTAATAAACTACATTGCATATTGTTGTAACAAAATATTTCTGTATTAGTATCATAATCAGATTTTTTCCACCTTCTTAATATGCTTTTCTCAAAATCATACCCGTATTACATATTAACGCAGTGTCTCACATTTAAAGAAATATCGCATTGACCCAAATGTAAGAAAATGCATTTTTTCTTGTTATTAGAAAGCATTTGATAAGCGAATTTTAACATTTGAAAGATATATTGAAATAGTATTTTATCACTTATCCCTTCGTCTTTAATTTAAAAGAAAAACATCATAGGATTCTTTGTACGTTCTAATAAATAAAACGCATTTTCTGCTGCATTTCATTTACACATATTTTCTCGAATTTCATTAGAGATATATTTCTTATTCAATTAATTCAGTTCTCATTTCGCAGTAAGACAAAAATAGGTAAAAAAAACTCAAAATATCTTCACTCAAAAGTGTAAAATACAAAAACTCAAAACACCAAACAGTTAAAAGCAGTTAAAAAAAGTAATTCATAGAATTAAAATTAGAGTTTCTACGCAAAAACAAGCGCAATTCGGCCAGCGAGCAGGAAGACAAAATTTTCGGTGCACAAAACTGAAAATTAACTTTTCGTCACAATGGACAAAAAAACACCAAAATTAGTAAGGATTTAATAGCTCGAAATATTAGATCTTTATCGTAATTTTATACATAATTCAAGCCATGACTTCATAAAAAATCCTCCTAAATCAGATAGAGCTTAGCATAATATTGACGAAGGAAAGAAAAACTCAAGTCTATTTGTTCCGCAACTTTGACTTTCACAGAATTCTGTTTTAAAAGCTAAAATATCGAATACTGTTCAGAGAAATATGGCAGCCAAACAGCCGATGGCAAGGCTTTGTCAAGGTTCTACTAATACCACGTTTGCAATGCGTCTAACGAAATTTCTTTGCATTTATTATTGGCATTATTCAACAAGTGCGAAATCTGATTCGTTCATGTTACAGATTTAAATGAGAGTTAAAAAAAATCTGTTTGTTTCAGAGAAGTACTTTAAACATACAGAAAATTCTATTTTTTTCTTTCAAAACCTTAGTTTTTCAAAGCATTAGGAGAGTGGTTTCAAATTGGCTGCCCACAAGGCGCATGTGGCTCGTGGTACAATTCTGAGGGGGGCCTGCGAATGCATTTCAATTAGGCGCAGGTTGCAAAAGATTTTAGTTATTTGAAATCCAAGTTTACATTACTTTCGTTACCATTACAAATGAACGTAAATAACGCACATCATTATTGCTTAATCATTATTGTTTTCGTATATAATCTATTATAACAAGATAAATCACGATAGGAAAAAAAATCTGATGTGTACACCACATGACTTCCTTGTACGGAATATTCAATTATACGCATTTTTTCCTGCATTTCATTTAAACTTATTGGATTGAATTAAATCTACTCCGTAGATAGCGCATAAACCACAATAGAATAAATGCACGCTTTAAAAAACACTATATTTGTTTACCATAGCGACACTCTGGTGTTAGGTTCGCTTAACAGCGTTACATCTCATTCATTTTATAACTCAGAATGCACAAAAATTATGTATATCATCTCAAGAATTATCTAATCGTTGCCATATGTTCTGTTCAAATACTATAATAAATCTAAAACGATGTACAAAGGAAATTAAACAAACAAACAAAGAAAAAAGTAACAGTTTTTGGCAGATGATCCAGTATTTCTCATTCAATTAATTCAGTTCTCACTTCGCAACAAGGCAAACACACATAAAAACTCAAAATAGCTATATTAAAAATTACGAAGTAAATCTTAAACACTTATTTCCTTGAAAAAATTCCTGAATGGATTAAGCATGATTTAATTCGCAATAATAAAAGAAGGCGTTATCTTTGTTGCTGCGAAGTTTAGTTTCTCTAGATTGGCAACAAATCCACTATTCTCGTAAGTTTCAAATGTAAATAAATATGGCTGCCATGGGAAAAATGATTAGGCTTAGTCGCACTTAAACAACTTTTAAAATATTGGTAATTCTACAAATGATACATGCAGATTTACTAAAGGCATAAAAACCTTAACTGGATGATAAGAACATAATTCAAAGCAAAAAATACGCATTTTACCAACATATAAGAATAAAAAATTCTGAGCTGAGCCGAGTAATAGATTGGGTATATATATATATATATATACACATATACACTTTTGGCGCGGCCGATTGCAATCAAAAAGGGAGGCGCACATCTACATGTTATAGTAGTCCTATATGCAAAATTTCAACGTCCTGAGGCTACTCGTTTTTGAGTTATGCGAGGAACATACATATGTATGTACAGACGCCCCACACACCAAAAAAAAATCTCTTCAGAATCCATTTTAAATCAGTTTTATAATTTTTTGGGGGGGTGAAAAGAGGCCTTTATTCTGTGCTTACCTACAGATGTCACGCAAAAACATCGTTAAATTGCATTCAATAACTGTCAAAATGGATTTCGTTGATATGATACCCGAAATTTTTCGCGATTACAATACTTCCTTTTTACTTCGTACAAGTAAAGAGTATTTATTATGCTGTTGAAAGTACTGATTTGTAAAAACACAGACTGCGTTACAAATGAAATGAGGGGAATATTTTCGACCGGGTTCATTTGGGAACAAAATAACCAAGTCCTCCTCTATAAGGCTCATATAAGAACAAAACTGCTGAGGCTCTTTTGGGAACGGGCTCAATCGGTACCACGCCGGCCAAAAAAAAAAAAAAAAGTGTATATTAAAAAATCCACTGCATCAAAAGCATAGTTAAAGCCTCGGCGACAAATGTCTCACGCACTGACACTTTGTATGAAATTATTTTTTGAGCAACGAGCAATCTCCAAGGAAGTTTTCTCATAATATGCGTGATTAAGTTTATCTCTTGGTCATTACTGATAATGATGCAAAGAACTGCTTAATGAACTCAAAAATAGATTTTTTTCCCTTTTTGTTATCATCAATTTTTTTTATTTCAGCTTCCTTATTAATTATGAATATCAGGATATATATTACAAGCCGTGTCATGTGTTATTAAGAAATTTATGAGCTCTACATTTTATCTTCTTATTTCCATTCAAAGGAAGTTTAAAAGAGAGATAAATTAAGTTCTCATATTCCTAGAACCTTCCTGTTTCACAAAATAAACGGCATAAAGTTCTTGCAGTAAAAATCAGAAATACGAAAGCACGTTGTTACCAGTCGACCATGCATATGATGTTTTATTTATTTTCGATATTACAAAAGTGTGTTGCTTATTAGTGTTGTAAGATATCATACGTTAATTATCATTGAAGCCTTTACTATAACTTCTTCTTTCCGTAGTCCTCATCAGAATGCAAATGACTTGTTCTTATATTTAAGGTGAGGGTTTTGAAGTTTAGATGAGAGCTTTTGGCAGTCGCTTCTTGTTTCGTATTAGCGCCAGCTATGCCTAGCGACACACGCGGCTAGGCGGCGCATTTCCATGAAATGAGATTCTAGTAGCACTGGTTTAAACGGTAGGTTTCTGAGAAATGTTTCGTCTTGCTACGTGAAACATGTGACGGTTATGCAAAACATTTTGAAACTTTTCCGAAAATGTTTCGTCTGGAGCGTGTTCCACATAGAGATCAACCAAGCAGATGAAAGCTCTTCTTCTGAAGGATCACGGGTAATTTTCAATAGGGCGATGATTGTCGTTGTGAAATCATGGATGGTGGAAATAGAAGCCGATTTAATTGAAGAAATACAGTAAAACCGTAATATATATTGCTACTTTATTGTAGTATAACTGTCTTAAGCCATTTTAAATGTTTATATATTCATTAAATTTATAATCGTGGAAATTTCAGAGTACACAATATTTTATGACGTCTATTTCTGATGATTTGTTTACAAATTATTCGTCGCCAAAAGTTCGCCAAATTTGTCGTATTTCGTGCTGATCGTATGGAAAGAATTTTATTGTTATATAATAGAGTATTTTTTATTAAGGTGAATAATTTTTTTTTAAATATGTTTGTATATGCGCGACTTTACTTTTCTTCTAATTACTTTTATTACTTTTAAATTGAAACTGCATAATCAGCGATTATGTATATTTATTAAAACATATATTATGTAATAATGAAGATACGCATTAAATTTGTATGTTATTACCTTCATATTACTAATGAAATGCTTTAGATTATAAACACATTGAGAACTATATTTTTATTATAAATGCTACATATTCAAACATCGGAAATTTATGGATTTACGATTATGAACGATGAAAAACATTTGTATATACATTCATTAATATAAATCTTATTCATTAAATTGATACTAATAAACATACATAAACAACTTCTAAGCCATCGCATCTCTCTCTCTCTCTATGTGTATATAAATATATGACTTATTAGATGTGTATTATGTTTATATACAATTAGTTTTTTTTAATTTTTAGTGAATTAAATTAACAATACCATTTAAATTCTCAGTTTTTTAAAATTTTCCTGTTCCAAAATTGAGTTAAGAATTTTTACTTTAAAAATTCACCGTATTGTACTTCACCGTATTGTATGGCGCAAGAGAATTTTTTTAAATTTAATTTAACTTTACTATATTCTTTTGAAACAATATTGTTTGTACTTAGCAGCTATTAGCGCTAATTACATAATTTGTTTCTCTTTAAATTGTTTTTCTAAATGAAACTTTCAAGTTCTAATAGTTTGGTTTACTTTTGTTTATCAATTTCTACTTATGTTTATATACAATTAGTTTTTTTTTAATTTTTAGTGAATTAAATTAACAATACTATTTAAATTCCCAGTTTTTTTAAATTTTCCTGTTCAAAAATTGAGTTTAGAATTTTTACTTTAAAAATTCACTGTATTGTACTTATGTTCTCAGAATTTAAATGATATTGTAGATTAGTTCGCAGCAATCTAAATTATTTATAATTTCTTTTAAACCTATTTCTATAATTAATTTTTTACTTTTTACGAATAGAAATTTTGTTACATTCAATATATATATATGTTAGACTACAAAAATGAACATTGCCAAAAAGTTTATTTGAAGTTACTTCTAATTCATATATGGCAGCAACTGCAGTCATCAGTTCTTTGCACATTATGATTGATATGGAATACACATTTGAAAAATAACTGAAGTGTATTTGTATATTGACCATTAAAATTCACCCACTTACACACAACCTTTGCATTTGTAATTTACTTGGGAATTTAAACAAAGAAACTGAGCAAGTAGCCTTTACGAAATATTTAACACTTTGGGGATAAAATAAATATTTTTCATTTATCACAAAACACATATCAGTAAATGTTATATTGTGTACGTAAAAGTTATTAAATAAACATATGGATACAAAAATATTGTTTACAATAATAAAATCAGAAATAATGAAAGACCACTGAATATACGATGTAAAAGTTACTTACAAAAATATACACAACAGATCATTACAAGAATCGGAGTAAAAAATATACAATTTAAAAGTAACAATATAATAAAGACATGTCATTTTGCCAAGGTATTGAGCCAACACTATTAAAATAATTACAAAATATATTTTGTATATACACGAAATTTAAAAGCAATCGTCTCTTTCGCCAATCTGAGCGATAACTGATTCCTGTTTGGCTTTCAAATCTGTTTACCAAGTAAAGATGGTAACTCGTTTCGCGGGAGCGCGGTTCCGAGAAATGTTTCTTTTGACGTGGTGTTCCAGTAACAAATCAGGACTTAAAAGAGGTCCCTGGTAAAAGAGGTCCCTGGTTTATGCCTGGTAACAAATAGCGTATGTGATAGGGGTTTTAGTTGTAGTCCGGCTTTAGCGTCTTACTAGCAGATGTTTAAAAATGCGCACCGGTAAATACCTTAGCCAGCTTAATTCATATATTTTATGTGTAGTCTCCCACAACGGCATTTACATTTTAAATTTAACTTTCTGTTGTGCTAATTTAAATACACGCAAGGTCGCGGACCTTCTTTTGTAGCACAAGCTGTTCCTTTCTGTTCACTTTAAGATTAAATAAAAAAAAGGGTTATTTTAAGCTTCTTCCGACTTTGTGATTATTTGAGACTCGGCGTGGTAGGGTCAGCAGGACTTTAATATAATAAGGCCAAGGTATAACATAAACCTACAGTGTAAAAAAGGTAATACTGTGAAAAGATATTTTATCAACATTTCTTCATAATATATTAAAATAAATGCTATTTTATACTGCAAGTGGGATAAATTAAATACGTTTATAACGCTGTATAATATGAGATTGCTAAATTTCGAAGTTCACGTTTTCTGCATCTAAAGCTGTATATGCGAGATAAAATTTTGTAATAATCTGTTCCTAACGTAAACAAACGTTCCTTTGTAATAATCCATTGTAATGCTTGTTTCGTAATTAAAGCAAACTCCATTGGAACACAGCAAACTTTATTTAATAGATCAATTTCATAACTGCAACATATAATTCGAAGAAAAGGTAACATCAAAAATTAATAGCCAAAACGTATTCTATCTCTTTTTAAATTAAAAATCATTATCTTACTTCGTGCGAGAACCGCACGCAGCTCTCGTGTTGGCGTTTCAAACATTGCCATTTATTAACAGATATATTTCAAATTCAACTATTTTAAAAGTTTAAGATTATTATTGCAACAATATCTAAAGCTGTTACAATCTCTCCCCCAACGGAGAAACTTTTCCGAAGAGAAAAGTTCTTGAACGCGACTTTCTCATTAATATTAAGAGAAGGCAAATAAGATTAGAGTTAAAAACCTCACTTTCTGGACAATGCAAATGCATTTCAGAACACTTATTAATCCCAGTTTCAACAGACACAGCACTAGAAAATGATACAGATGAATCAGCATTTTCTTGAGATTTTGTTGAAGTACATTTATCTGATTCACCAGAAGATTTTTTTAATGTCAGAATCGTTTCTAACAATATCATGATCCGAATTAACCACACACATTTTTGTTTCATCTTTTGGAACTGAAATGTTCTTGTTCTCAAGTCAAATGATGTCAGCTGCTTATCAGTTATTTTCCGGTCAGACTGCTCTCCGCCAATGTCAGAAGATTTTAAAGGCTCTTCTGCCTCTTCATCAGTTAGTTTAATTTTTCTAGATGTCTTTTCACTACTGTCAGCAGGTTTTACCTCTTGCTCTTTCTCTCTATCAGTCACTACACGCTTTTTTTCTTGTTGCTTATTATTACCACCAACAGAATTTCCAGTATTTTCAGATGATTCTGCCTTTACAGTACAACATTCAGAAATTTCTGATGCAGATGCCTCAACTTGAGCAGCATTTTTATCAAAAGATCCCATCACTTCCTTTTCTTTACCATCAGACATTACGTCAGCATTACTGCAAGATTTATTGTTTTGCACAACAGAATGAGTACTATCATCAGCATCTAACACTGTGGAATGGATTTTCTTCGTTTTAATTGATTCTTCAGATGACTTCATCACACATTCTGTTGAATCAACAGCTTTTACTGGTACTTTAGAAACATTTTCAATACACTGAGAATTGCTTTTAATGTCTCTTTTCACAGAATTCTGTTCTTTTTGCTTAAGGATATCTATTTTGTTTTTAGTATCTGTTTCACAATTCTGATTCGTTATCTCAGATTTTGTATAGATGCCTTCCCAGTTTAGTTCAGGAGCACTGACTTCATGCTTATCATTTTGAGTACATACAGGACTACAGTTTATGTTAGATTTTAATAATGTATCTGTTACTTCACATTCAGCAGCACTTTTGATGTCAGTGGACACTTGTGCACCACTAAAATTATACTTACTCAAATTATCAAAACATGTACCACTAAATGAAAGCTTTTCGTTGGCATTTATATTTTTACAAGAATTAGAATCCAGTTTTGATTTTTTATCATGAGTTACAGATTGAATAACACTGTTCTGAAGACCAGCCATGGGGTTATTATCACACATGTTCTGTAAGGCTTGCAAATGGGAGAAGCCTGAAACTTGTGATGGTCTGTCATCATGCTTGTAAGCTATATCTCCATATTGGTTTAATAATTTACTGTTTTTAACTTCAAATTTCACTGACTTCCGAGCATGTTCATAACTTCCTTTAACAGAATCATCTTTCACCATAGATAAATGTTTCTTTTTAAATGGCCGTGGTACTTGAGGATTAATGTTCATACTAGGGTTTTCTACATTAGAACATTTGTCATAGAGAGGATTTTCTACAACACTTTCTGGATGAATACTTCTCAGAGAATCACTTCTTTTGGAATCAGGAAGTAATGAATTTTTACTATCAACAGAAAGAGGCCCAGTACTAGAATGATTATTAGTCACTGATGCACTTTGTTTGATTCCATCAGAAGTCCGACAAGATATGCTCAAGTCCATTGGTACTTCATCATTGCAACTATTTTGGTGAATATTTGAATGAAATCCATCGCTGCATTTTAAAAGATTAGACTTTTCTGAAACATTGCACAAAACATCAACTTCATGATTCACAGCAACAGAACGGTTTGGATCTACGTGCTCTTTATTACTTGGTAATGAATCACTGGAAATTAAACTACATTCAGATTGAGCAGCAGCTAGTTTCTTTTTTTCATTGCTCCATTTCTCATACAATTTTATTTTCCCAACTTTGAATTTGCTTTCTTTTTCTCTTTTCGTTTGAGCTCTAGTAGTCACAACATTAACCTGATGAGAGTGATTTTGAGGTTCTTTTTCTTCATTCAGTAGTGCAGCAGTTCGGTTGCCTAATAAATACCTTCCTTTGTCGAGTTCGTTTCCAATAATGGCAGCCTTGGTTATTACATGTCCGAGATCGCAGTTTAGTTCGACTTCAGCCAAGGGTAAACAGGTTGGATTTAAATCTAATGGTTGTTGCACCCACACTTTTTCACCTGTCAGCATTTCTGGCGTGATGTATTTACGACAAACTATATCAATACTAGCACCTGAATCTCTTAATATAGGAATTTTGTAGCCATTTACGTATCCAATACTAGTATAAGGTAACAGAAATTCATCGTCCGGTCTTGAACTAATTCTGTTTAGATTAGCAGAAGATTCAGTACTATTCTTAAGTTTTGGACACTGAGGTCTTAGATGCTGATAGGACCCACAGTGGTAACATTGCAGTGACTTTCGTTTTTCATATTTATCATCTGGACGTGGACTACTAGGTTGATAGATCTTGCTTCCCGAATTAAACTTTGAAGGCCATTTATTTTCAGCATTATTTTTATCATCGGAATTTGTTTTACTTTGAGTTTTTGGATTGTATTTCCCTTTCCGCCGATCGGCTGCAAGATTTTTTTGGAAGTTTCCACGGACGTTTTCGTAGGCATCAAGTTTTTCGGCTAATTTCTTGGACGAAATCATTTCTACCCATTCGTCAAGAAAATGATCTCGAATTTCAGGAGGGACTCGACGCTTAAGCTGATCAATCACCATCAAGTCCAACAACTGTTCAAAACTCTCAACTCCCAAACCAGTTACCCATTCCTTGCAATAATTTTCTAATTCATAGCTGAAATCCACCCATGTTGATTCGGTACTTTTTTGATGCTTCATGAATTTCTGCCTAAACCTTTCAGGACTTAATTTAAAACGCTTTAGCAATAAAGTCTTCACATGTTCATAATCTTTAGCTTTATCAGAGGGTTCTCTAGCTATTATTTGTGTTACTTCGTAAGGAAGTAGTCCTAGCAAATGAGATACAAATTCTTCTTTATCAATTTGAGCCCATTCTGCTTGCCTTTCAAACAGTGATAAATATAGACTGATATCTCCTTCTTTGTCGTCAAATTTCTGCATCAGATGTCGCAATTCCGTTTTCGCCCGGACCTGTCCGGTGGTTTGAGACTTTATCTCAGCTTCAAGTTTTAATCTCTCTAAATCATATTGTTCTTTCCTTCTTCGTTCCTCTACTTCTTCCTGTCTCCTACGTTCCTCTACTTCTTCCTGTCTCCTACGTTCCTGTACTTCTTCCTGTCTCCTACGTTCCTCTACTTCTTCCTGTCTTCTACGTTCCTCTACTTCCTGTCTCCTACGTTCCTCTTCCTGTCTCCTACGTTCCTCTTCCTGTCTCCTACGTTCCTCTTCCTGTCTCCTACGTTCCTCTCTTTCTTCCCTCTCTTTTCGGTCCTCTATTATCGTGTTTAAGACTTCTTTGACGAATACTTCGTCATAATCTCTGCTCTCAATAATTTTCTGTTTCAGATCAACTATTTTCAAATCAGCAGTCACCTGAACACCTAGTTCAGTTGCGAGATTCTGCAAATCCTCCTTACGAGCTCTTCCTAAGAAAGACATTTTTTTCTACTTCTTAAGTTTACGAACACCCTGTTCTTTACGCTTCCTCAAAATAGCTCAACTTAATTGCAATAAATAAATAAAGTGCTCTGGCAACAAGGAATTAAATGCACTTGTTTAAATGCTCAGAATAAGCAATACCACATTTATTCCGAACAACCTATGACTGTTACCATCAGTTGATATGCAGTGATGCACCATAAAATAACATACAATAATTTACGACTCAAATATATATGTAAAAATGCAAGATAAACTTGAGTATTAAAGTTCAATGATGAACACTTCAAACTATCGAAGTCCAATGATGGACACTTCAAACTAAGTCCAATGATGGACACTTCAGACTAAGTCCGATGATGGACACTTCAAACTAAGTCCAATGATGGACACTTCAAACTAAGTCCAATGATGGACACTTCAAACTAAGTCCAATGATGGACACTTCAAACTAAGTCCAATGATGGACACTTCAAACTAAGTCCAATGATGGACACTTCAAACTAAGTCCAATGATGGACACTTCAAACTAAGTCCAATGATGGACACTTCAAACTAAGTCCAATGATGGACACTTCAAACTAAGTCCAATGATGGACACTTCAAACTAAGTCCAATGATGGACACTTCAAACTAAGTCCAATGATGGACACTTCAAACTAAGTCCAATGATGGACACTTCAAACTAAGTCCAATGATGGACACTTCAAACTAAGTCCAATGATGGACACTTCAAACTAAGTCCAATGATGGACACTTCAAACTAAGTCCAATGATGGACACTTCAAACTAAGTCCAATGATGGACACTTCAAACTAAGTCCAATGATGGACACTTCAAACTAAGTCCAATGATGGACACTTCAAACTAAGTCCAATGATGGACACTTCAAACTAAGTCCAATGATGGACACTTCAAACTAAGTCCAATGATGGACACTTCAAACTAAGTCCAATGATGGACACTTCAAACTAAGTCCAATGATGGACACTTCAAACTAAGTCCAATGATGGACACTTCAAACTAAGTCCGGAATAGTAAACTGAGTTTAGAACACAGAAAACTTTTGCACAGTTATACTAAAATTTGCAACGATGCAAAACACATTTTCGTATGCTTTTCTGCAGTGTTTAAAATCAAAATTCGTTCAAATAACTTTATAATATCGTTTGAAATTGGGAATAAAGAAATGCTATACCTTGCTTTCCAGGAGATGTGCTTTCATTTCAAAAGCACGCACGATTATTCTATCTCGTCGGCGCCTCCAAAAATAATTAAGACTGTAATGCTTGTTTCGTAATTAAAGCAAACTCCATTGGAACACAGCAAACTTTATTTAATAGATCAATTTCATAACTGCAACATATAATTCGAAGAAAAGGTAACATCAAACATTAACAGCCAAAACGTATTCTATCTCTTTTTAAATTAAAAATCATTATCTTACTTCGTGCGAGAACCGCACGCAGCTCTCGTGTTGGCGTTTCAAACATTGCCATTTATTAACAGATATATTTCAAATTCAACTATTTTAAAAGTTTAAGATTATTATTGCAACAATATCTAAAGCTGTTACACCATTCCTATTCTCTCTCTCTCTATATATATATAATATATATATAAAGAATCACAATAATAGGCTAAAAATTAAAAACACAATTTTTGAAACCCGTCCTGCGCTATAACTGCAGGACTGAAGTAAACTTAAAGCATCTAAAGTTAATCTTAAATTGGAATCAAAACAAGGCAATAAATACCTCAACAATATTAATAATTGCAACTGTACATAAGAGGTTTAACACAATATCTAAACCAATCAAAATTAAAAAGTCAAATTAATCAAAGAAATTTTTGCTTCTCCAAGAGCAGCTTTTGAATTCTACTTTCTTTTGCAAGATACACAGTTTGGTGGTCTTAAGAATTCAGTAAGTTTGCGTTGTTTTTTTTTTTTTTTTTTTGCAATTTTTTGTTTCAAATAGGTTTTTAATTTTAGCTTTTAAGGCTCAGATTAGATTATTATTTATCGAAATCTGTATGAAAAAATTTTTCGTTTTCTTAGTATTAAAAGTTTAGTTAAGTATAATCGGGGACCACCCAATTTTTGAGTTGTTTAAATGACGATTTGGTTTAAAGTCTACTTTTTTGCTCTTTATTTGTAATCCTTTTTGAATTTCGGATTTGGATATAATGGTGTTACACCAGTTTGTTATTTTGAAGGGTCAATTTGCATAACGTAAAATTTTGTAGTTTTTAGTCCAAAGGGGCTTTTTGTTCCTGAAGGATTATTGTTTTCGTTTTGCAATTTTGCGTTGGAAACATTAAAACTCTGAATCACTATTCAAACTGTTGCTAACAAATCTTGCAGAACTGTATTATATTCAAAGAAATTAAATAATTAAGAATCTACATAAATGTATGTATTTTCTCCAAACGTGATAAAACAACGGTACCTCGAACCATGAAATTTTGAATAACGTACGTTTCCACCCGAATATGCGCATCTGGAAGCCCAAATTTGGAATTTGTTTCATTATCTACTTCATATTTTGTAAAACTTTAACAAATTTTTGATGAACAAACTCAAACGATTTAAAAGCGAGCAATGGCAACACTCTACGAGGGGGAAAAAAAAAACCTTTCTTTGGTCATTGGTTTGGAAAATGAATCTGAAGGACTGTTAGAAATACCGATGACAAAATTTTTTAAATTTTCCCTAAGGAAAATTCTAGATACATTTGAAATTCGAGTTTTCGGGTTCATATGAATTTTAATGTCTTAAATGAAAATTTAATTGAATCTCCTTTCGGTTTTTGATCTCAAATGAACCAGGAGAACGAAACATGTTTTCGAAACATATTAATCGACGTTATGAAGCTTTAATTCATTTTCCCCTGGATGAGCTCTGAATTGGAGTTTCAGTAAAAGGACATTAATTTTTATATTTTGACTTCTATAATTTTGTATATTTTCCCTTTCGCATTTTTATTTTTCGAGTTTGTTCTAGTATGAATTCTTGCTCTAATTTTGATTAATTTAGATATTGTGTTAAACCTCTTATGCACAGTTGCAATTATTAATACTGTGGGGAAACTGCTTTGCTTTGATTCCAATTTAATATTAACTTTAGACGCTTTAAGTTCATAAACATACAGGGTATTTATAAAGTCCCGGACCCATTTTGATGTTTCATAACTCATAAAATAATGCAGATATAAACAAACTTATGGCATTTATTGATGGAATAACTTATATATTTTCCTTTTCAGGTTTGAATATCTTTACTTTTGTAAATATCGTCTGCGCCTGTGGTTAATTTCAGATAATTTCATTTTTCAGTCTAAATATCTGTACTTTTCTAAATATCGTCTGCTTATTAATTGCATTTTTCTCTCTTTTGGTTTTGGCAACTATTGCCTATTATTATAGGCCTAGGAGGATGGCCTTTGCAACAGATATGCCAAGGAGGATAGAAGATGATGCTGAATTTCTGAAGCGCATAATGTTTCCCGACGAAGCATCCTTTCATCTTTCTGGAATTGTTAATCGCCATAATGTGCTCATATGGGGATCTAAAAACCCCCATGAATACGTGAGGCACAAAGGGATTCCACAAAGGTTAATGTGTGGTGTGGACTAATGCACGACCGAGTCATTGGGCCTTTCTTTTTTACAGAAAAGACTGTCTCATCAGTCGTATACTTAGACACGTTGGAAAACTTCGTATTTCCACAACTAGAAGAGCTTCAGCCACATGTATTTTTGCAACAAGATGGTGTGCCATCTCATTGGGGTACCATCGTTCGAAGCTCTTTGAATGACCATTTTACAGGAAGATGGATTGGGCGAGGAAGTCCAATTCCTCGGCCACCCAGATCACCTGATATAACGCCGCTGGACTTTTTCCTCTGGGGATTTGTAAAGGAAAACGTTTACAGGAGGAGAGTGTCGAACATGGATGACCTAAAAGGCAGAATGACAACCGCAATAGCCTCTGTGGATGCCGACATGCTTGCCGGTACCTGGCGTGAAATTGAATATCGACTTGATATTCTCCGTGCGACGAAGGGGGCACACGTGGAAGTTCATTGACAAGGATCACGAAACTTTTTGAGTCTATCTAACCATTTATGTTATTAATTTTAATCTATCTTTATTATTTTATGAGTAATTAAACATCAAAATGGGTCAGGGACTTTATAAACACCCTGCATATATTTTAACATACCCTAATAATATTTCTATATTTTTCTGGTAATACCAAGTTATATTCAGAAAAGAAAGCCATGTCCAATTTGGGAATTCTTTTTAAATGAGTTTTAATTTTATTCAACAATAAAAATTTGGCTTTATAAATTGGCAACACTAGATATTAGATTTATTTAAAAATAGAAGCCAAATATTTGTACAGTTTTTCTGCATTTCAAATGATACCTCCACTTCTTCCAAAGGATGTCTCATCCAAACCTTTCCCTGGGATTGTCGTGAGTCCCATATTTCACGGTAGGAAAACTTTCCGATTATAAATAGTTCTTTCTCGCTTTTACTTTCTCCTTAGTCTATCATACTTTCTCCGGTTGACAAGTGTACATTTCGACGCCTTTTTCTTATGCTCTGATGAGCAGCAATACTCCATAACATTTAAGGCACTATCCATCTAGGACTGTATGAGCCTTCAGTTAAAGTGGAATGAATGTTAAATTTTCGAAAGAAGTGCGAATGTATTCCAAATTAATATAAACATATCCCAAAATGTGTGATTTTTGCAAGAGATTTATTTCATCTATGCTTGAAAGCACATATACACATGAATTTTTTTTAAGGATCATTTTGAAAGTTGAGAAATCATCACGAAGAAGAAAATTTAATGGTGACTGCTTAAAACATGTTGAAAATATCAGTCACCAATAAACACTAATTTTATTGTTAGTCTAAAAGGGCAGGTTGCCTAGAAGGGCTATTAATTTCGTTTTGGCATTTTCCGTTGATTCACTATAAATGTCGGTTCACTTTTCAAATTGTTGCCACTAAATGTTATTGTCCTGCATTATACTTAAAGAAATTAAATAATGAAGAATCTGCATAAATGTATGTATGTTTCTCGCATTGTGATAAAACAACGGTACCTAGAGCCATCCAGTTTTAATAAAGCAATCCTTCTGGGAATATGCGCATCTGGAAGCCCAAACTTGGAATTTGTTTCATTACCGTTTTCATATTTTGTAAGACTAACAAATTTTTGATTTAAAAACTCAACGATTTCAAAGCGAGCAATGGCAACGTTGTACAGGAAAAAAAAAATTTTTTATCTCCAGCGCGCGAGACTGTGTATCGAAAATTCTAAATATATGTTCTTTTTAAAATTACTTTGCGATATTGCTCTTGAACTGAATTTTATAAGTGCGAAGAACAGGATATTTAATAAATAAAGGTAGCACACAAAATGTAAAAAAAAAAAGTCCCTTTGGACGTAATTTAAAATCTGAAACCTTTCATATTTTTTTTCTTGTTTCGCCTGAGTGACCGGAGTTTTCATTAACGTGTACTACATTTTATGGAAATATAGGTATATGTTAGTGAAACTTTAATATTAATTTAAATTTAATATTAATGAAATTTTAATATTATTTTAAGAATGTATTTAGGATTACATTATGTCCTAGGATATGTGAAGAAAAATTTAGATAGTAAACTAAAAATTAGAATTTTTAATGATTTAAAATGGAATTTGCAATTTATTAAATGCGGAATTAATAATGAAAATTTAAAATTTTAGAAAAAAATATATTTAAGTAAATGTTGATTTTACAGAAAAATCCCGATTGTTCGAGGGAAACTGGAATACTCTGTCTAAACAATCACCAAACGATTCATTTGAATCGGTTTCGTCTTTTTCGTATTTCTGAATAAAATCTCCGTTCTAAATTGTAAATTAACAATATTTAACTTGAAAATAAGTGAAGCAAAAATTAAGAAAGAATGAAATAAAAAGAATTAAAAGTAACTAAAGAAACATAAAAATAAATGTCTTATTAACAATGGGTTTTCATATATAAATTGGTCAAAATTAATTTTAAATTTTACTTACA
>KK112972.1:422484-447608 GCA_000611955.2 Stegodyphus mimosarum | reverse complement strand
ACCTGTTGATCAGAAAATTAAACAATAATCTTTTAAATTAATATTTAATTTAAATAATTTGAATTAATATTAAGAAAATCAGTATTTCATAATAAAATATAGACAGAAAAACAAAAGCCAGTTAAAGCATTACATATTTATGGTTTGTTTGTTAGAAGCGAACTGATTAATTAAAAGCGACAATAAATGCTACAGAATGAAAAATCAATTGCTAAATTTTATTCTAATTATGTTAATGCAAAGTTCAATTCTAGTTCTATAAGCGTAATAAATTTGCAAAATAAAGAAATTTTTTCCCCACACAAGAGACCAACAATTAGAATTAATGTCACAAAATATTAACATTAAAAAATAATTCACTGTAACCGTTGTTGTTACAAAAACTTCCTATCCGTATACACATTATTCCAATTACAATATTTAATGCTTTTATTGCATACGCCTCATTTATGGATTTATTCGCGATATCACATTCAATTAATAAAATTAATATTTAAAAACAAGTAATATAATTTTTTTTTAAGTCAGTTCCTACTTATGAGAATTTTCGCTCTCTATAAAACTACAATTCTTTAATTCCATACACTTTAAAAATCTTTAGAATTCTGTCTTCGTGTTGCCACTTATTTTTGTTAAATAGTACAATTCCATTTATCACAGTCATGTGTTATTATTTATAAGTTGTTATAAAATTAATTTTTTCAGTGCGTGAGAATTCCTAATAAACGGTCATTATTTGTAAGTGTTAATATGTGATATATATGAAATTTTAAATTTTAATTATCTTTAATATGTGAAAAAACTGTATTAACATCAAGTGTCATCTACTACAAGTTTAAAAAAGTGTATTTGAACTTCAGTGAATGAATAAAAATGATTTCATTAACGATTGAAAATTTGAACAAAATATAAAGAGAGTGTGAGCTAATAGTAGGAATTTAAAAAGGCACAAATTAAATGATTTCCTGAATAATTATTTTGGAATAGCTAAAAAATCTTTATACTAAAATGTTCTTCCAAAAAACATCAATAAATAAAGAAGATACATGAAAATAAAATGAATACAGTTTAAATTGTCAAAGAATTTAGAATATCAGATTCTTAAACAAATCAAGCATTTATCTGTTATTAAAACATACGACAATGAAGACTAAGCAAATATAAATTTTATAAAAATATAATTGAAGCACGTTTAATTTAACTGTATTAAGTAAACATCACCAAATTCATTCCAAAAATTCCAAGTACATTCTGCTTTTAATGTGGGTACAATCGGAAGCTACAAAATATTGCAATAATAAAGCCTCTTACCTTTCCTGTAGCTTTCTTATATCGCGTAATAGCAAGATCCATGAGCTGTTTCACTGGTATATCACCTTTTCCACATGGCACAATGACGCGAACAGCGCCGAAGTTCACTGTCACTTTCATCTTTCCAACTTCCTACCAGCTGACGTCACAAAATCATCCCTTAGCCCCTCCCCTTATCCAAGATCCTCGAAACAGGGAAGAAAAAAATATTCAAAATATCCTCACATAGCTCTCGTATCTGGTCGCAGTTTCTCGCTTCAACGATGTCTTCTGGAGCTCAAGAAGCGCATAATAAAAAAACTGCCTTGGGGAATATCGCAAGAAAGGCTGGCAGCAGCTTTACCTTTCCCGAAAATAAGAATTGAAGAAAAAAAATGCAACTTCAAGCATGAATTGGCGCTATGTCATTCTTCCATGTTGAGATATTTGAATCGGTGATAACTCGGCCATGAAGACATAGTGAAACTAGATTTTCGAAGAAGACACAGATTTATCTTATCAAGATTCAGATAGTTAGAAGCTTTATGGTTCATAATACCAATGTAAAAACAGATTAAATTCCTTTAAAAATTAGTACTCATAATCTTTCTCGTTCTTGTTTACGTCACAAGATGATTTTCTCTTGCCACATTAACGCCTTCCATTCCACAACAATGAAACAGTTGAAAAATTCAATACTTCCTTTGGTAATCCAAGTGCTTCAAGTGGTAATCCAAGTGCAAGGAAATTATGACTTAATGAGATCTTTCTTCCTTCTAGTTTAACATTAAAATTAAAATTTTATTCTTTCAATAACACATCAACTTATTAACCATTTATCTTCAACGAACTAAGATATGTAACTGTTTTATTCCAACAAGAGATGAGTAATAAGTAATGCAACAATGTATGAAATACCGCTTGCACTCTTCAGCTAGGTAGCTTTCGCATCTTTTCTTATTTACCTAAAACCGGAACGGTGAGAATGCATCCAGAACAAGCTGCAGCGAAAGCATCAACCGTAAACAATGTTCCGATCCAGAACTCCGTACGAAGGTTAGTATCTAAAACCTGTCACACGTATCAAAGACTGAATCACTTCACTCGAAGTAGATTTCATGTCACAGAACACTACTCCTCAAGAGCATTGCAACGTAAAAGTCATCAGCATCATCTCCCCGTGAAAATTTCTGAACTTCATTGATGAAGTCTTTGTTAGGTATGGAAAAAATACACGCCGCTGAAGTTTTCGAACTTTAGCAGGCTGCGCGGTTTGGAAGCAGACTACCTGTAGGGTTGCTGGAAAAAAGTTGTGCTAGAAAATTACCTTGCCAAACGGTCGCCACGAAGTCGCCAGTTTAGATATAAACAAAGAAAGTTTGCACTTCATTTTTACACTTTATTTTTGGACTTTTTTTTTAATTGATGCAAATAAAATTGAAAAATATTGTAAAGAGGCATTTTTTTAAAGAATTATTTGAAATCAATGAGAAAAGTTTTCGTATTTGTAATGTGTTTTTTGATTGGATCATATATAATAAGAATTTTTTTTTTAAGTTTTATTTTAATAAAGTAATTTTTTTTTCAAGGTAAACTTCTTCCTGTTAGTTGTATTACGTGGGTATTTCAATACCATAATTTCTTAACTATTTATTTGTTTTTTTTCTTCCTCTTTTTTGTCCAAAGAGGCTTTGTCCCTGAAGGACTATGTTTTCATTTTGCGATTCTGCGTTGAATCCCTCTGAATGTCCGCTTCACTTTTCAAATCGTTGCCAGGAAATATTATCGTCCTGTATTATATTTAAATAAATTAAATAATGAAAAATCTGCATAAATGTATGTATATTTCTCGCATTGTGATAAAAAGACGGTAACTAGAGCCAACCAATTTTGAATGACGTAATCCTACTGCGAATATGGGCATATGGAAGCTCAAATTTGAAACTGGAATTTGTTTTATTATCGATTTCATATTTTGTAAAACGTTAACGAATTTTTGAGTACCAAACTCAAGGATTTCAAAGCGAGCCATGGCAACATTGTACAGAAAAGACATTTTTATTTCCAGCGCGTAAGATTGTGTATAGGAAATTCTAAAGATAGGCTCATTTTAAAATTATTTTGCGATATTGCTCTTGAACTGAATTTTATGGTTTAAGTGCGAAGAACATGGTATTTAATAAATAAAGAAAACACACAAAATATTAAATAAACGCTCCCTTTGGACGTAGTTTAAAATCTGAAACCTTACACAAATGTTATGAATTTAATTTCGATCGATATTAAATGCCTCGGTGGGAGGAATGGTGGTTATTTTTAAACATGTTTCTCCTCTATGAAATTAATAAATTAAAGGTATTCTTTGACAGCATAATCCTGCTAGAGCAAAAAATAATGGCATAATATTCTTCTGGTGACTTTTCTGTGCAGAATATACTTCCTCTTTACTTTGAACATTACTGGGTTATCTCTGTAAATAAAAATCGGTTTTATAAGATTATAGTTAATAATTAAGGCAAAACATGGTAGGCTTAGCTGCCTAAACATATAGATGCTTATTTGGAGAAATCTCTAAGGGAAGCTAGTTTGTATTTACTTTATATTTGAAGAAAACCACAAAAACTACATGATGCCAACCTGTATCCTGGGAATTGAACTTGCCGAACTTTCAGTTTTCAACTGTTTTATCCATTCGACTACTAATGGGTCTTAATTCTCTACAGTAGTCAATAATTAAACTGGAATTTATTTTACTTGGGTCTAATATAAAGAAGAAGCTGTTTAGACTTACGCACAAGTATTAAAGTTTTGGTGTTAAAAAATATTTTTTTTATTTTTTAAATATTTTCCATAAATCTCTTCCCCACTCATAATTATTTTTTTTTGAAGTCTGTATTTTAAATCATGTATTACGTATTACACTTGGTTCAGTCTAATTGGGTCTAACTGGTTGTTTTTGTTCTGCATTATATTCTTTTTTCGCAGTCTCTGTATGTACGAAAAATTTACAAATATTACAATTACAGTTTCTTACAAAATCTTCCAAAACAAAACATATTCGTTTCATTTCATAGCATTTTATTGACCCTTGTGCAGACTATCTTTACTTAAAAGAGAAAAGGAAGCAATTAAAAAGTAAAAACCAAAGTAGAAGATTTCAAATTTACATTTAAAAAGAATTTCAGAAAATTTTGAACGCACCAATAATTACTGCGTTAATGAAGGTATAAAAAAGGGAACAGACAGAGAAAGGGCATTATTTTGCATTTATAATTACAATCGCTATATCTGTTGTAGAGACATTAGGTTATTTCCAAGCTGAAGACGTGAAAAATGAGCAATGCCCTCGCCGGGACTGGAACCACGAACCTCTCGAATACGCGTCGAGCGTGCTGACTACTTCACCACGAACTAATGCGAAGAAAGATTTTAAATTAGTAAGATCATGCAAGTCAAGGCAATCACTGGTGTATATCGCGAAACGTGACATCACCAGTTTCATATACTTCCCCTTTTAAAGGGCGACTGGGGATTAGGGGACCCAATCTCCAAATCCCGGTGTGGAGATTCATCATTCATCACCTTTTTGAGTTCGGGCGCCACTGTAGAATTATTTAATTATTTTTGAAGCAGGAGAAGAGAAGAAAAGTGCAATACCCTCGCCGGTACTCGAACCTGGGACCTTTCGATATGCGCCGAGTGGGCTCAACACTACACCACGAAGGCATGCGAAGAAGGCGGGAGAAATACCTTGCAGTGTAAGGATAAGTGCATATTCTTGGAGGATTAAATAAAAGAAATTGCCTCGTATTCAAGTTACATTTGGGGTAAGACAAAAAAGCTGCATGATGACAGTCCATTCAACCTCCAGGAATTGTTTTCATTTGGTTTATGTGATTAAAGAAAAGCCTCGAGAGCTATCTGCCTAAAGGGAGGGATGCTTTCGTGGAGGACTTTCTAAGGGAAACTGGCGCGCACACACGCTACACCTGAAGAAAATCACGAAAACGTAAATGCAGCCAGCCCGTTCACGGGATTCGAATCTCAGACCAAGTTACCAGTGTTCAGTGACTTTACCGCTCTGTCGCTGGTGGGCGCCCTTCACGAAATTGAATTCGGATTAAATTGCCTATTTCGCAGCTTTGACACCCACCAGAGGGCGAGCGGGTAAGGCCGCTGAGCGTTAGTAGTAAAGCTAGTTTGAAATTTGTGGAATAGAAAATTTACCCGAGACTTTCGTCCCATATATAACTTGAATACGAACCTAGTTTTCTGTAGAAAGGTCGGTTTGGTTTAATTTATTTGTTTCTTGCAAAGCAAGCTAGGGTTATCTGCCTGTGAGGAGGAATATACCTTCGTGGAGGACTTTCTAAGGAAAATTGGTTCGTATAGAAGTTATACAGCAAACCACAGAATAAGCAGCTGCTCCGTCTGAAAGACTTTCAGCTTTTTCTGCTCATTTAGCAGCTTTTATTAAAAAATTTTCTTTGGATACAAAATTTTGATGTAGTGATGATATAAATGTTACAAAGAATTTTTCACACTTTTACAAAGGATGTTTCATTGTTACTAAGAATGTTACATTTGATAGAGACTTTTTCTGTGAAGTATAAAATATTGTTACAGGTATAACGTAGATGTTACAAAGGCTTTTGTCATTTGAAAATTTATCACAAATTAAAGCACTGCTGTAGAAAATTTTACAAAGAAATGCAAAGCTAATGAGCAGAATTGTCAGTGGATACTTTTGATATAAGTTCTGAGACTCTGAGAAGATTTTAACAATTTTTAGAAAGTATTTTGGAAATTCTGAGAAAATTAAACAATTTAGAAAAATTCTTTAACAAAACCAAATTATGTTACAAAAATGAAACTAATAAAATAATAAACTACATAATAAATGAATAATAAACTAATAAAAAAATAAAATAAAAATAATAAAATAATCTTTACAAAAGTAAAACTATTATCATTAAGATTACAAGCCGCTTTTGTGACTACTTCTATTAGAATATACATTAA
Source organism: Stegodyphus mimosarum (assembly GCA_000611955.2). Classification (NCBI taxonomy): domain Eukaryota; kingdom Metazoa; phylum Arthropoda; class Arachnida; order Araneae; family Eresidae; genus Stegodyphus; species Stegodyphus mimosarum. The sequence goes on along the minus strand of KK112972.1, from coordinate 441,296 downwards.
TAACATTAATCGTTAAAAAATTAGTAAAAATGATAGTTACACTGCTTTGAGATTGTATATACGGGGAAAACCACGAAAACGCCCATGCAGCCAACTCTCCTTCTGAAAGCTAACCCAGGTCAAATTACCAGCGACTTTACTGCTTGGCCGTTGGGTGGGCTTCCTTTGGAAAGTCTTTCTCCATGATGTCCTTCTGTTAACCATCAGGTACTTCATCAGTTAAACAACTAATCAGTTAATAGAGATCACTTTTCTATTAACTAATTAATTCACTGAGAGTTAAATTAAATTTGTTCTTCGTATTTAAGTTTCCGATATGGATGGGTATATAATAATATTTCAAGTAATTCCCAAACGGAACTACAGTTTATTTTAAACTAATAATTTAATAAACTGTGTAACCAAAAATTATTATTTAGAAAACAGGCGAAAGCTAGGAAAGATAATTGGCTCGATATGCCTAACACTGATCTGCCAGTTTTATGTACTGCATCGTTCCTAATTTTCCTAATTTTTATTTCTTTTCTAATGAATTTAATCGGCATGTTTCATTAAGTATTTAATAAATTATCACTTCTTTCAACTCTCTGAAACCTTAAGACAGTTTAAGCTTGGACTGGCATTTTATAACAAAATAATGTTAACCAATTTTTTTTTGGGGGGGGGGTGTTATTAGATGCAGATTATGATTAATCAATTTATAAGATCACGGATCATTTTTTACACGTTTTCGATTTTATACAAACACGTAGCTTTTGCATTAGAAGAATATTAAGGAAGATGCTTCTTATTATGCTCTATACTCGCCTGAGCGAGTTTCATAGCAGAAAACAGCGATGAAAAGCTCATTAGATTATTTAGATTACGGTAAAATATGATCCACCTATCTGCCTATGGGGAAGAATGTCTTCATGGAGGACTTTTAAAAGGAAATTCTCTCATGTTCACCTTACATGTAAAGAAAACGAAGAATACTTGAGTCCGTTCGCCGGGATTTGAATCTCAGTCAAACTTCCAGTGTTAAGTGGTCTTACCGCTCGGAGACTGGTGGGCAAGATTATGATATTCGTTACTAATTATTGAATTCTCTTTGAGTAGAAGTTAAAGTGAAATAAGAACTAAGTTACGTTTTTATAATATAGTAATGAGAGAAATAATATAAACCCATGAAAGATTAATTTAAGTTTTAATAAACGGATATAGTAAAACATTGTTATATAGCAGAAAATCTTTGACATGATAAATTCATTTATTCGTCCTTTACAACGAAAGGCTACTTGTATGGCTTATGTTTGATCATAGGCAAGCTATCGTTAATTTCTAAGCTTAGAAAACTTTGGCCTGTGATACTAGGTTTTTAAAAGAGCCCCAAATCCGCATATAGTTCTTTAAAATCCCAGTTTTGCCTTATAACGAAAAATATGTGTTTGGAGGTTAAAAAGAACTTCGTACTAAGGACGCTGGTGGTGAGTACTTCAAATGAACATTGATATTATTTTTGACCAAAGGGCGTTAGCTCAAAAGTGCTATTAATTTCGTTTTAGCATTTTGCGTCGATTCAGTTTCTGCGTTGATTAACTTTTCAAACTGCTGCCACCAAATATTAGAGCCTTGTATTATATTTAAAGAAATTAAATAATGAAGAATCTGCATAAATGTGTGTATGTTTCTTGCATTGTGATAAAACAACGGTACTTAGAGCCATCAAATTTTGAATAATGTAATCCCCCATCGAATATGGGCATCTGCAAGCCCTAATTTGGAATTTGGACTTTGTTTTATTATCTATTTCGTATTTTGTCAGACATTAAAGAATTTTTTTATTAACAAAATCAATGATTTCAAAGCGAGGAACTGCAACACTGTACCAAAAGTAAATAAATAAGAAATCTCTAGCGCGAGAGACTGTGTATCGGAAATTCTAAAGATTTGCTCATTTTAAAATTATTTTGGGATATTGCTGTTGAATTGAATTTTATGGTTTAGTTCGAAGAACATGTTATTTAAAGATAAAGGTAACACCCAAACCGTAAATGTAAAATTTTTCAGATTTTCTTTTTTCTTTCTTTCTTTCTTTTTTTTTTTTTTTTTTTTTTTTTTTTTTTTTTTTTTTTTTAGTATAATTTAAAATCAGTGTTTTAATGATAAGAAAGGAATCAAGAGAGAACCTAATTAGTGTCTTAGCTCACAATATCCAAGCTCCAGAACCGGTAAAGCTGCGCACAGGGCAGCAAAATTTTTAAATTTAGGGAAGCATCGAGGAACAAAATTTAGTGACAGAAAAATGTTTAGAATCTAAGAGAGGACCGAGTAGTAGAATTTAGAATCCACAGAAATTGCGACAAAATGACTAGCGATTTTGTGTCCAGCCCTAGGACCAACACGACTTCGTGTCCAGCTCTAGGACTCCAAATTTCGAGGGCCTCTAGAATCCTTCTTTAAGTTCTCGATCATAGCCTTTAAGTCTAGCAATTAAATTATGTTAATACATATATGCTGACAATGGGCAATTAATCATTATTAGAAATTAGGAGAACGGGTTAAAAAAAGAAAAAAAAAACTATTTACATTTAGTATATATAAAAATATTATTTTTTAAAATAATGCAGTCTATTCCTTTTCGTTTGTAGAAGCTTCCTTTTAAAAGATTGTAGTACTTAGATCCGAGAACTAAGTATCCGTATGCTGATAAAATCCTACCATTCAAATTGTTTCCTTTTTCTCTTTTGAAAACAATTAATTCAAATTTTCTGTCACTCAAATTATTTCAGCATTTCGGAACAAAGAGAAAAGCACAAGAAAAGCGATAAACGTCGTGAAATAGCAATCCCGTCACGTCACGATTGAGATGACCTCTGTAACGAGGGACGCCGAACGAAATACCGTCATTGGCTTGTCAGGCTGCAGTTTTCTCCAATGAAAGTTGAGAGACCGTTTGGAACAGCGCAGATGGCGTCGAGTTTAAAGTTCAGTTAAGTATCGGCTGCGGTGAAAGTTTACAATGCCAATGACGAGTGCTTCAGTTTCGCTTTTACCCGGACTGTATCAAATCAAATTTACCTGGAAAAATCAAAACCTTAGACGCTGAATTGAAATTATTTACAGACCTTTATGATATGATAGTACCAAAATTTTTAAGTCCCCTCTAAATTTCTTTTTCTTCTTATTAAAATTATTTATTTAATGTTATATTATTTATTAAAATTATCTGTGATTAAATTCGGCAGAAGCCCCAGTACTCTAAATTTTTGAATGAAATCGGATACCCAATCGGAGTGCGTCGGAGTTCTAAACAAGGGGAACGTTTTACTATGTAACTGAATTGCAGCGTTATCAGACAATTCTGTTATCATGGCAGTATTTTAGTTAACAGTTAGTAGAATCAATGTATGTTTTATTTTCCTGGGGAAGAGCAAAATAAGCAGGAAAATTTAGATAAATGAGAACAAAAACTCCATCGAAATGCATTAATTTATTTTAATAACATCTTTGTTTATCTTATTTTATTTTAATTTTCATTACTTCTGATTTTATTTATTAGTCCAAAGTGGTTTGTCCCCGAACGACTATTGTTTTCGTTTGGAGATTTTGCGTTGATTCACTATATCTTTTCAAATTGTTGCTACCAAATGTTATCGGCTTGTATTGTTGTTGTCGTGTCCATTACCACATGGAAGAATGATTGCCAAAGCCTACTCCGAAGAGAGGTTGAACTTCTATTTTCCACCTCCCATTTTGAGAGAGAGCACCCAGGGGGGGGAATCCAGCAGTCTCCCACCCATCTCCTCTCCCACCAATCCACACGAGAGGACTTTCTGCTCGCCGCATATTTACAGTGCCGCCATGCCGCACCGACACTATACATTTACAAACATCCATGCCTTCTCCAGGATTCGAACCCGAGCCCTTCGGCACGGCAGTCAGCAACGCTAACCACTATACCGGTTGGTTTGCAAAAAAATCGTAGAAAATAAATTTCTTCTTTTTTAAGTATTTAATTTATCTGATAATTCTGTTTCAATTCTTTGCCAGTTAATTATTTTTCTGAAGCACGAGCTTCCAACATTTTTCTTTCCTTTTTCAATGTTTATAACAAGTAAACAAATTTATGAAATCTTTTCTTTGGCGCGAAAAGACGTTCTTTTTATACCTTCGTAAGCATCTACCAATGGATCCTTATCTGCATTTCTGTGAAATAAATACGTACCTTCATAAAGAAAATGGTATAACGTCACATGAACAGATAATACTAGAATTCAAAATCTCATTGCACTTCTTTGTTATTTCACTATAAATTTATCAGCTAAGGATGAAAAGATGATGTACTCAGATTCAAATTTTAAAATTCTTAATCATTTTTACTTCCTTGCACGAAGAATTGCATGACGTCTATACTTGTGAACAGTTCCATGATGGAAACGATAACCATATCTTACCCAATTTCTTATTTAAAATCAAGTTTAGAAACTTATCACTATGGAATGCAAAATGTTCACAAGAAGAAACAAGTAGCAAAACCTTCACGTTCATATCTACTCCCCCAAGACACCTTATCTCAATTAGCCGCGCCATAACATTCTTTTTTAACAGCCCATGGTCCTGTAGAGACATTAGGTATTTTTTTTAGTCCAAAGGGGCTTTTTGTCCCTGAAAGACTATTGTTTTCGTTTTGCGATTTTGCTTCGGAGACATTAAAAGTCTGAATCTCTTTTCAAACTGTTGCCACAAAATATTGCAACCCTGTATTATATTTAAAGAAATCAAATAATGAAGAATCTGCATAAATGTATGTATATTTCTGCAAATGTGATAAAACTACGGTACCTAGAGCCATCCAATTTTGAATAACGTCCGTTTCCACCCGAATAGGCGCATCTGGAAGCCCAAATTTGGAATTTGTTTTATTATCGAATTCATATTTCGTAAAACTTTAGCGGAGTTTTGATGATCAAAGTCAACAACTAAAAAGCGAGCAATGGCAACAGTCTATGGGAGAGGGGGGAAAAATTATCTCCAGCGCGCGGAACCGTGTATCGGAAATTCTAAAAATAGCTCATTTTAAAACTATTTTTCGATATATCTGTTGTACTGAATTTTATAGTTTAAGTGCGAAGAACATGATATGTAATAAATAAAAATAACACACAAATCGTTAAAAAAAAAAAAAAAACTCTCCTTTGAACGTAATTTAAAATCTGAAACCTTTCAAATTTTGTTTAATTTATTTTTTTTTATTATTATTGTTAATTATTTATAAATTTAAGCCGGAAAGTTGTACTAAAAAAAGAGTTTTCAAACATCGTCTGTAGACCACAATATACAATTTTTGCAAAAATTCTCTTGCATGTACTGGCATTACACACAATGTTCGCTAAATTCCTTACCTGTCTTTGATTTTCGCAATCGTTGGAATACTTCCTACTATGGTATTACTACTATACCGTAATAATAAGCTTAATAATAGTCATAACTATAACTATTACTATGATAATATTTATAATCTATTACAGTATATAATATTTATTACTATTAGGTAATAAATAGTATACTACAGTAATTACTCTTTATTACTATTAGTACAAACTATTATTTTATTAACTATTAGATAATAATAGTTAATAATTATTACTACCGTATTATTACTATTACCACAGTAATAGTAGTTTTAAATGTATACTACTAAATATATTGTGACAAACTGTAACAGCAAATGAATCATTAGGAAAACAACCAGCTGGTTATTATTAGAGACTTCCTGTTTCGGACTAACTTTAAGAAACTCATTTTTAGAGCCAGGGTGTAAGCGATTCGGCCAGGAAGAATGTCCTGAAGGCTAATGGGTCTTTATCCCCTAATGCTTTTATGATGCCGACTTGTTCACGGCTGTTCGCTGCTCTTTTGTGAGAAGAGACGAAGCAGTGGAGTTGGATAGACATGTAGTCAGAGAACTCTGTGGGAAACTCGCTTTTTCCCTTCTGTAAGATATAGCAATGTAACAATTTACGCTATTCATCCATTATTTAATCACGAATGAATTTGTTGTTGAGTTTTAAATAAATTTAAAAAGACAATCCTGTCTTGCTATTTTTCCATAAAAGCTCGGAAACGTTACAGCTATAATAATTTGGTGGCAGCAGGTATGATGAAAATCCACGAAGCAGTTTTAGTTTGGTCATCGAACGAGAACTCTTGTGCTTAACAAAGAAAGAATACGGACGTCAGTCCGGGTGAAAAAAAGGACCGTCAGGCTCCGAAATTCAACTCCGCGCTTTTCTAAAGAAGGTTCCAGACGTCAGTCCGGGAGAAAGAGAGGACCGTCAGGCTCCGAACTTCAGCTCTGTGTTTTTAAGTTCCAGACGTCAGTCCGGGAGAAAGAAAGGACCGTCAGGCTCCGAAAATCAACTCTGTGATTTATAAAGAAGATTCCAGACGCCAGTTCGGGAGAAAGAAAGGACCGTCAGGCTCCGAAATTCAGCTTTGTGTTTTTCTAAAGAAGATTGCAGACGTCAGTCCGGGTGAAAGAGAGAACCACCAGGATCCGAAATTCAATTCGCTTGAAGTTTAGTGGGACAGCCATTGTCCGAAGATTTTCAGCATCTTTAAGTTGTAGGACTATCAGTGTCCGGAAAGTGTAGTGTGGTGATATACGTTTGTGTGGTAATTTAGTGCATGTGCCTTCAGCGTCCAATAAAAGAATTAAGTTGTGAGATTCAACACTTTCATGTTCCAGGCTTCAATCAGAATTTCAACTCTACAGTCCAGGCGGGTAAGTACCTTGGATTTTTTATATTGAGGCAGTGAGGTTATTAGTTATAGTATTTCTATTGTGTCATTTATGTCACTTCAGGTAAATGTTTTCTAACAAATATTGGTTTCGTTGAAGCTTGCAAATGCGTTGATTGATATTTATGTTTCAGATAAGAAAATATATTTAAGAATTTAGGTATAAATTTAGAAATTTGAATTCAGGAATTATAATTAAATAATATCTTAAGAATTTGAAGTTGTATTAATAGAGTGAATTGTTGTGAGTTTTGCTACTATTATGCTTCTATAATTGAAGAGTAAAATTGTAATATTTCTAAAGATTCTATCTTTTAGAGGGTATTCTGAATTATCAATTCTAAGTCGTCTTGAACGTTATAATTATTAGAAGTAAATGTAAACTGTTATGGTATGTAAGAATTATAAGTTTGTAAGAATGTATTTCATGTAAGAAATATAAGTACGTAAGAATTATAATTCCAAAAATTTTCAGTTCATTGTGTTAAAAATGAAGATAAGTAAATCTTGGTAGCTTAAAATTAAACTGTTGTTTATTTGATTTTCAGTACAGAATATGAATTATCATTTTGTGTAAGAATTATGAGAAGTGAAAATTTTCAGTTGAAAGTGTTAACAGAAAGTTTAGAAATCACTAATATCTTACGTTCAAACTGTGGTTGTATTGATATTTATGAGTATTTATACGTTTACTTTAATTTACTTTTGAATGCATACCTTAATATACTATGAAAGTTTTGATGATCTGAATGTGAATATTGTATTATCTAAAGCATATTGTATTATCTTAAATTCTCAATTTAACTAATTGCAACTGAGTGCATCCTGTTCACAGTATAGTGTAAATTGTCTTGAATGTATGTTTAGAATACCAGAAATTGTTCTGAAAAAAATTAAGAGTTAAATTTTGAGCCTCAGAATTGTAAATTTTAGTTGTATATCAAATATATATATATATATATATAGAGAGAGAGAGAGATTCATTAGATTTAGAGTATAAGTTGAGGGTATATCATGGCATTCTTAGCAAAAGCTAGAAAAGAGGACCTTAAATCCTTGGCTGAAGAGTTAGGGGAAAAGGTTGGACCCCAGCTTAGGATATTAGAATTAAGACAGCTGATTATGGGAAATGAAGCCTACGAGGAGGAACTAGTTAAAAGTCTGTTGGAAAATATCACGTCAGTGAGACTCGAGAAAGAAGACGAAGAGAGGCAAGAAAGAATTAGGAAAGAAGACGAAGAGAGGCAAGAGAGAATTAGGAGAGAAGAAAGAGAATTCGAGATAACCAAAATGAAATTGGAGGCCGCTAAAGTTAAGGATCTAATTGATGGGAAGGAAGAAAGTATGCCTAGAAGAAACCATTTTGAACTTCAAAAAATGATCCAAAAATTTGATCCCGAAGAGAATGATGTTAGTTTGTACCTAGTCATGTTTGAGCGCCAAGCAAAGAGGGCGAATCTAAACCAATCAGAATGGGTTTCTGTTTTATTAACACTTTTGCCAACAGAGATAGTTCAGCTGATTATGCGAGAGCCAGAAGAACAGGCTTATGACTATGCTTACATAAAAGGGATACTTCTTAAAAGGTTTAAACTGAGCCCAGAAAAATTTAGAATCAAATTCTCGCAAACCCAAAAAAACGCTCAAACCACTTGGAGGGATTTCGCATTTGAATTAAGAAATTATTTTGAAGAATGGATCTCGGGCTTGGAAATTAATGATTTTGAACTTTTAAAAGACCTGATGATAACGGATCAAATGAAGCGTCGCGTAAATTTCGAAGTGCGCCAGCATTTTATTGATGAATGGTCCAAGATAACGTCCCCAAATAAATTAGCCGAGTTGTTAGAAGATTATGAAAATGTACGTGAATACCGGAAAAAGGTCTCTCCAGTTCATGGTTCGGAGTCGCAAAAGAGAAATAAAAATCAGCCTAATTTCAGAGATTCGCCAAGGTATAAACAAGCTGGGGAAAAAGTTTCGAAAAAAACAGAGACTTTTCGAAACCAAGATGAGCGTCATTTTAAAATACGTAAACCTCTTAAGTGCTTGTGGCTCAATCGATCACTTGAGGCCGCAGTGTCCGAAAGCTCAGAAAGACTTTAAATCTACGGCTGTTGTTAACAGGGTACAAGACAATGAAGAAGATTATTTAGCGCCATACACTACAATGGCTAAGGTTAACGGGTTCGATCTTCCTGTATTACGGGATTCTGGAGCATCCATTGATATGTGATCTGTAAAAAATACATTACCCCTTCAATGTTAACAGGAGAAACTGTTTGGGTAAAACAACCGTTCGATGAATCACCTATATGTCTTCCCCTAGCACATGTTGAAATAGAAGCAGAATTTGGACGAATATTAACAAAGGCCGCAGTCATACGAAATGAGCTTGATCAAGGACGTTATATATTAGGGAATCGGACGGCTGCAAAATTAGAAAAAAATCAAAATAAGGAATACTTTTTCCAAGTTAACGCAGTGGAGACGCGGGCTCAGAAACGCCGACAAATGATCAATAGCGAAGAGAAAGGCCTTCAAGCAGCAAAAGAAAGGGGTGAGCATACGAATATTGTACCCTCACCGAGTTTTCCCTCCCTCGCGAACGATTATACTTCCCAGGGGACGAAACAAGAAGAAAAGGAAGACGGTAGATCGCTTCTGCCCGTTTCGGAGTTCAATGACCTACCTCCTCTACTTTCAATAAGCAAGACTAGATTCCTTCAATTACAGCAACAGAGTGAAGATTTAAAGCCGCTTTTTGACATAGCGACAAGAGACTCTCAAAATAACTCTTCGACAAATATTTACAAGATAGAAAAGGGGCTGCTGTATAAGTGTCAAGAAGATCGTTTAGGAAATGTACGGAAATTATTGGTCATTCCTGAAACTTGTCGGGAAAAGATATTGAGTTTATGTCATGAACAAGTGTCCGGACATTTGGGCGTAACTAAATCCAAAGATAATCTAGCTAGATATTTTTTTTGGCCCAAATGTTATCAAGATATGGAAACTTATATTCGAACTTGTGATCCTTGCCAAAGAGTGGGGAAATCTAACGATAGAAAAAAAGCGCCTCTGAAATTAGTCCCAGTGATATCGGAAGTATTTTCAAAAATAAACATAGATACTTGTGGACCCTTGCCAACCACATCTAAAGGAAATAAATATATACTACCTGCTATATGTGTAGCATCAAATTATCCAGAGGCTCTTCCAATCGAAGATATAACTTCGGTTACAATAGTGGATGCGTTGTTAAATCTTTTCAGCAGAATGGGATTCCCTAAAGAGATTCAGTGCGATCAAGGAACTTCATTTATGAGCAATCTGACCACAGAATTTTTTGAACGTTTCGGTATCAAAGTTAGTCATAGTTCGGTACACCACCCTTAGTCTAATCCAGTGGAGAGATTTCATCGTACTATAAAAAGAATATTACGAGTTTTATGTTTGGAGGCTGACTCTGATTGGGAACAGGTGCTACCGTTGCTCATTTTTCATGTTTCTGCTTGAAAAATACCTAATGTCTTAACAAGTTCTTGATGAGATCAGGTGCATTTTTCCACTAATACGTTTCGATCTCCTTTCTACACCAGCACACTTTTCATGAACTCACACTTTACAAGAGAGACACTAAATCATATCTCCCTTGAAGTTATCAGAACAGATAACACAGATTCATGAATGCTCTTTGGACCTGATAGGCCTATTTACTGAAAGCAATTAAATTTACTATTACTACGCCGCCCAACCGGTACAGTGGTTAGCGCCGCTGACTGCCGTGCCGAAGGGCTCGGGTTCGAATCCCGGAGAAGGCATGGATGTTTGTAAATGTATAGTGTCAGTGCGGCATGGCGGCACTTTAAATATGAGCACACATGGGAGCCGAAAGTCCTCTCATGTGGTTTGCTGGAAGGGGAGAGGGGTAGGAGACCCTCGGATCCGTCCCCGCCGGGGATCATCCTCAAAATTGGGGGCGGAACTGAGCCAAATCGCACTGTCACCTGTTAGATGCTCAAGGCTGTTGCCAACGACAGGCGTAATCTGGCGCTCCTTGACACGAGAAAACCCGTGGGCTTGGGCTGACTTTGTCAGACAAGTGAGCATGAGTAACAACAACAACTATACTGCCTTCCTCCGGTCTAGAAGTTAGAAGTTGTCTTTTCACAGCTCTAGCCCCAATTTTATAAGATTGACTAACATCAAAATCACAGATGTACGACAAAAAAAAGCACACAGCTGCTATCATATTGCAAAAATGTGTAGCGTATATCATAAATTTAATATCTGGCTTCTGGTGGATAAGTTGTTTAACAAGTGTGCCTTGTTAAAAGTTCTTGCTGAGAACAACAGAAAAAATTACGCTACCCTACAGTGGCGTAGCTAAGGTTTTCAGCGCCCAGGAACAACTGAAGATGTTGCCTCCCCCCTTTATGCGTTTCAACAATGGAAAACATTTAATTCTAGAATTTGTAGCATCAATTTGGCGCCCGCCTGGATGCTGCGCATTGGGACAGATGTCCCTCCTTGCCCCACCCTAGCTACGCTCCTGTTACCATACCACTGAACTTGTTTAATTTTCTGATTTAATTCCTAGAACTATGCATGTTTCGTATTCTATTTATTGTGCAGATAAAATTTTAAAACTACAAATAGCCATAAATTACGCAAGAAGTAATGAAAATCTTTACGATGATTTCAATAAAATATTCATTTTACACATGAATTAGGGATACTTCGGTTTAGATTAAAATTGCACTAATGGCTTTTAATTATTTTTATTACAAATAAAATGAGATCATTATTTAATTATAGATTTAAATACTCCTGATAGGTTTTTACTGAATCAGATAATAGTGACATTTTATTCTTCATCTTGAAAACGTCACAGAATACTAGCCTCTGTTTGGTTTCTATGGTTGGGTCGCCAGCCCATTTATATAGCAACACCGGCTGACTCATTAAAGGCAACTAGCAGTGGGTATGTAATACGTCCACGATTTCGGCTATAACAAAGCAAACAACCGTTATTAATGCAGCCAAATACCGATGACTGAACACAGTTTTAAGTGTTATCAGTAACAACTAAAACACTTTTACCATTTTACTGATATCTATATTTTCTTCACACTGATAAATTGGAAGAAAAGTACAAAAATCTTACTTTCTTGTAGAGGAACCTTGCTTGAGAGTGGATCAACTGCCAATCAAGATGGTGGTTTTCAAGCTTCATGTAGCTTCACTAAACAGTCAGCAGGTAGCGGCTATTGTCAATAATTAGAAATTAACGGAGGTAGGTTAATTGAGGAGCCGGCTCATCGATAGCAACCTTACCCTATAAAGTAATTCTAAAATAATAATGAGTGTGTTTAAAAAGAATGATATAATAATAGTAGATAGAAATTTTCATGACTTTAATATTCATGTTATTTCTATAATTTCACCGACATCGGACAATAAACTTTTTATTCTACGTGATTTGACTTCCTTTGGGAGCATCAAATTCTTAATAAATCTTAACCGAATTATTGCTGCATCTAAAAAGAACTACACAGTCTTGAAAATGTTTAAAATAAACCTTTTTATTAAATCTGAATTTGATCATAAATGCACGTCTCATGTTTAACAAGATCAGCTACAACTTGTCCCGATGTAACTTAAAGTAATGGTCAATTCCAAAGGATAAACTAGTCAAAGAGTCAAAAAACTTATAAGGTATTTCTTTCCCCTTCTTCGCTTGCTTTCGTGGTGTAGTGGTCAGCACGCTCGACGCATAACCGACAGGTCCGTGGTTCGATTCCCAGGGAAGGCGTTGCTCATTTTTTAATATTCCTGCTTCAAAAAACTTAATGTCTCTACAACTGGCGCCCGAATTAAAAAAAAAAGGTGGTGGAAGATGATTCTCCACCACAGGGATTTGGCGATTGGGTTCCCAAAACCCCAGTCGCCCTTTAAGAGGGGGGAAGTATATAAGGTACTTCTTTCCCCTTCTTGGCGTGGTGTAGTGGTCAGCACTCTCGGCCTGTAACCTAGAGGTCCGTGGTTCGATACCGGCGAAAGCGTTGCTCATTTTTCAATATTCCTGCTTCAAAAAACCTAATTCTCTACAAACTACACAACTGATTTAACGCGAAGTTGGCTCAGAGCGTCTCCCCGGCTTAACAATTTAAAACTCGGCAGCAATAATACAAAGTGGAAGGATTAAAGTTTTAACACAGCTGACGAATCCAGTAACGTGGCCTTTAGAGGGAGAAACACACTCTGTCTTATACAAAACCCTCAGCCTGAATAATTTTCTAACTAATTTGCATTCTAGCGAGGAAACAGAAAGTAGAAGTAATAGTAAAGGTGCAAATCCTATTAACTAGTTAATTAAAATAATAATAACCTTACACCGTAATGAACAACTTTCTTCTTCTTCTTTGAGAATATCATAATGACAAAATTACTTACATGCAAGCATTCCATTAAAATCTCATTTCTTACAGTGTCTCAGAAAAGTGATGGGACACTTGTGCTTTACAAAAGGAAACTGTGGTAAAATAAATAAAAAAAACATGAAAAAAATTTTTGTGGGTGTGTTTCATACTTAAATTTAGTAACAATTATTACATAACATACATTTTCTCAAAATATTAAAATATTAATTTAATAAAAATACAATTGTTTAGAACGAAGCAAAAAATGGCTCACATAAGTGATGGGACACTTACCTTTCCACCAAATATTTATCCAAAAATTTTACTTTTTAAAAGGTTTTAATATTTTATTGGATATCCTTTTACTTTTAAAATATGATTTAATCTTCTTGGGATGGATTCGAATAATTTTTTTGTGATTTCTGGAGTGATTTACCCCATTCTTCTTGAAGCACCGATTTTAATTGTTGTTTTGAAGAAATGGTGTGTTTGCGAATTCTTGATTCCAATTTTTGCCAAATATTCTCTATGGGATTTAAGTCTGGAGATTGTGGTGGTGTTTTTATTATTTCAGGACAGTTATACAGCAGCCAGAGTCTAACGTTCAAAGCAGTGTGCTTGGGGTCATTGTCCTAATAGAATTTAAAACCGTTATGAAGGTTCAATTTTCGTGCTGAAGAAATCAAATTTTGATTTAATATGCCAATATACTTGTACTGATCCATTATACTGTCAATAAAAACAAGATTACCAACTCCAGCGGACGACATACACCCCCATACCATAACTCCTCCTCCACCATGTTTTACTGTTGGCACCAAGTTCTGTTTGCGAAATTTTTCCCTGGGTTTTCTCCACACCAAGATTCTACCGTCAGAACCAAATATATTAAATTTACTCTCATCAGCAAATATAACTTCATTCCAGTAATCAAAATTCTTATTTATGTTGGATTTTGCGAAAGCCAGTCTGAGTTTTCTATTCTTTTCACTTACGAAGAATTTTTTCCTGGCTGCTCTACCGTGATATCCAGTAGATCGAATTTCTCTTCTAATAGTCTCAGGATTAAAAATTACTCCATATAATGCTTGTAAATCAGCAGCAACTTTAGGAGCACTCATTCTTGGATTTTTTTTAATATTTCGAACGATAATTCGCTTTATTCCATTGGATAGCTTTGATGGTCGGCCAGGTCTTCTTTTATCCTGAATCATATGATTCTTTTTATATCGTTTAATGATATTGAAAACTGTTGAATGACTCAAGTTAACTGTTTCAGCAGTTTCTCTAATAGATTTTCCACGTTCAATATGCAAATTAATAACTAATTTTCGAATTTCAGGCAAAGTTTCTTTTCGTTTAGCATTCATGGCTGCACAGAGCTAAAAAACACAAAAATTCCAAAACAAACTGGAAAGAAATAATGCAGACGATTTTATAAATTATTGCCAATTGCTTTTGAGTAAAAATAAAAACCCCAAAAAATATTTTTAGACGATTTTTGTTGCATAGTCTAATGGTGTCCCATCACTTATGTGAGCCATTTTTTGTTCCGTTCTAAACAATTGTATTTTTATTAAGTTAATATTTTAATATTTTGAGAAAATGTATGTTATGTAATAATTGTTACTAAATTTAAGTATGAAACACACCACAAAAAATATTTACATGTTTTTTTAATTTATTTTATTACGGTTTCCTTTTGTAAAGCACAAGTGTCCCATCACTTTTGTGAGACACTGTATGTTCATTCACAATAAAATTCAATGAGAAATGGTTACATCCGTTATATGATTTTTAATTTATATTATAATTTCATTTTACGTAATATTTCCTATAGTACGTAATCAAACCAAAGTAATTATTAAGTCTTTTTTATACGGAATTGGTTATGAGGATATTTCTTCCTTAGGATTATGTATCCTTAGAAGAGTGGAATCGGTTACCTTCACTATGTGTTTTAAATAAAAATCCTTTTTGGTTATTAAATAGGCAAAGATAATTCTTTACAAAAATGAAACTGTTATAACAAAAGTTTGCCTTTTATAAAATAATGAATAATTAAATTTTATAAAGTATAAATAGTACAGAATTATGCCATTCGTTCTGTTAACAAGTCGTGAACTTGTCACATTTAGAAAATAATTTTTGATGATAAAAGATGATATAAAATCATTGTTGACCAAATTTTACGGGAAAGAAATAATATTTAGCTGCTATGGAATTTTTAAACTACTGATTGATTTTCGTATACTTTTTGCCCGTAGATCAAATATCCCCTGTGTTTTTCTAGTACAATACTGCAATAAATGTAATAAAATTTTTTGCATAATAACGAATCCACCGAGGTATTTTCTTGAGGAAGAGGAGGAGTAGAATCGAAAAGTAATGCGTTGTTATAATTCCAAAGATAAATTAAAGTTCTAAGAGAAAGATCGCAATGCTCAGAAATTGCGATTTGTGACAGAGATGAATGGTTAATACAAAAAATTGCATACTAATATTTATTAAATTGCTTAATAATTTATCTGCATTTTGGTACAATGTACAACCATATACACATTTTGGTAACATGTATAACCATATACACATGTAGAACCATATACATTACTGACTTACAGTAAAGGCCAGATGATAGCTCTGTTTATAGTTCCATTCTAGTTTTCATTTCTGATATTGATTACGGATTTCGTATTTATTTAGCTATTTATTCAGAATTGTAATTAAAATTGTTTTATTTCCCGTGCAACGCAGACGATTTTTGAAGAGAAAGCTGCGTCGAAAAAGTGAAAATAAAAGAGCGCCTGCATTTAACATTTAATAAATAAATATCTCGTATTGCTGTTGCCATCCACAAAAATCGAGAAAAATCGAAAAAATAGGTTTTACAAGAATATTCTAGTGAATAATTAAAAAGCTTACAAAAGCCGAATTAAAACACCTCAGCTCAATTGTAGCTGTTTTAAGCGAACTGTTTGTTTACTTAATGCTGTTGTTGATTGTAGCGAATTCGCTGTGAGATGGAATCAGTTTTTCTGTTTTGAAATGAGTTCTGTTTAACGTTTGAGATATTGTGATATTGTACGAATATCTCTGAGGAAATATTTCAGCATTTTGTTTTATTTCCTGTGAAAAGAATAAATTTTATTAACTTTTCATCGACTTATGCATTCAGTCCATTACGAACCCGTACGCACACAACAGTATATTGATTTTGAACGAGACCTAAAAACAACTTTCTTTAATAATATATCTCGCCCTATGATCTCTAATACACCCGCTTACTTTTCCTTTCGTCATTAACATAGTTCTCTCCTTCTTGACCGCATGTTCGACGACACCACGTCATCTCCCTTAACTCTGCCGTCACACCGATGAATTTCTGGTTTAGGGGTTATCTGAAATCTAAGGCACACACAACAAAAATTTGTCAGAACGGAAAACTGCCATAAAACGGGTAGTTATATCAATTTCTCCTACGATGTTACATTCGTTATTGCTGTCAACAATCTTCCTCATTTATGAAGCTGAGCACTTTGAAAACTTGTAATTCCAATAAATTTTTTTTCTGTCTCTTCCCTTGTGATGTCATTGGTTCGTTACAATGCACTTCTTCGCAAATGCTTTACTCCGGCAATTTTCGTCATACGCGTATCGTTCCAACGCCATTTATGGTTTTTCAATGAGATGATCAATTTGTCCGAGAAAAAAATGGGGATTGCCTTTCAGAAATTCCGAAATTATTTCACTGTAACCGTAACCGTTAGAGCTCATTTGTTTTAAATGATCGCAAACTCTTAGCGCGTACCTTCAAATAACAATATCTGATATTTCATTTTGACAGGTTGAGCGTGTAGGCTGCTTAGGTGTTCATATATCGGGGAAGTTTTTTTAATAACCACCCTGTATGCTAGTAGCCACATATACTAAAAAAACTTATATGGAATGGAAAAAAAGTAGGGTGGTCCGCAGAGAATTCTTATTTTTAACAGTGATCGTCACTTGAAAAAAGTTTAAAAAACGCTGATTTACATCAATCTCTTTGTTCATTCCTTTTCAGAAGATATTGTTCTTTACTATGATAAAGAACAAATTTAATTAAATTTAAGATTTCAGGAAATGTCAGAGAAGTTTTTTAATTCTGGCAAATTTAGGGGAAAAAAATCAATGAGAGCATTTGGGAATCTTAATGAAATGTTAATAGTAAACTATAAACTCATTGCAAAGTTTATGAAGTAGTCGCATGAAGATTTAATTAAATTTTATTCAGTAAACAGTTGATTACCATATAATGCGTCAGTTCTTTCTAATTTAATGCATTTAGCATAAAACAAAAGTGCCTAATAGAACTGATAATCTATTATGGTGAAATAAAAGCTTAGGATAAAATATTTAAAGCGTCAGTCCAATATTAAGTGAGAACATGCTTAAAATAAACTGCAAATTTCTAATTTTGGAACTGTGGATTTGCTTGGGCAGTAACCATTTTAGGTTTTGGCCACTACTAAGGCTAGAAGCAGTGGTCATTTTATTATAAAGGCACCTAATAGGCGATACCGTTACCTCCTATAAGGGGGCAGATATTTTACATCCATACCCTCTCTGGGGTTCGAACTCGGGCCTTTCGGTATGGCAGTCACAGTCACTAACCACTTTCCCGTCTGTGCGGCTTGTGACAAGATGTATGAGGGCTACCTGCCTTTAGGAAGATGTATTCACGGAGGACATTTTAAGGGAAAGTAGCTTATTTTAACGTTGCTTGTAATTTAAAACCATGAAAATTCTTATGCAGCCAGGCCGAGTGACGATCGTGATGAGCGGTTTACCATCTCGGCTGTTAATGGACCCATTCTTCGAATCGTACTCCCCCTCTTCTGTGATTTGTATCAGTAGATTAAGTTAGGTTATTCGAATATCGAATATGACAAAGCACGCGAAGGCTCTCTATCTAAGAGAAGGTAGGTCTTCGTGGAGGACTTTCTAAAGGAAACTATCTCGTATTCACGTTACACATGAAAAAAAAACACGAAAACCAATTATGCAGCTAACCGCCTTGCCTGTGATCTACACCAGGTCAAACTACCAGTATTCAGCAGTTTTAACCACTCGCATTGGTTGGGCGTATCATTAGTAAAATCTAATGCAGTAATTGAGCTTTACGCATAATAGAGATTCTTAGATATTTTAGAGCAAAAAAATGAGCCTTTATCGTTAAACTTATAAGGTATTTCTTTCACCTTCTCAGCATGCTTTCGTGGTGTAGTTGTGAGCACACTCGGCGCGTATTCGACAGGTTCATGGTTCGAGTACCGGCGAGGGCATTGCTCATTTTTCCTCTCTCCTGCTTTCAAAACATCCGAATGTCTATGCAATGGCACCCGAACTAAAAAGGTGGTGGATGATGATTCGCCATCACCAGGATTTGGCGACTGGATCCCCTAATTCCCAGTCGCCCTTTAAAACATGGAGTACATAAGGTATTTCTCCCGCCTTCTTAGCATGCCTTCGTGGTGTATTGGTCAGCACACTTGGGGCGTATTCGAGAGGTCCGTGGCTCGACTCTCGACAAGGGCATTGCTCATTTTTCATCTCTCCTTTCAAAAA
>KK112972.1:409191-422348 GCA_000611955.2 Stegodyphus mimosarum | reverse complement strand
TGTTCTTCGCAAAGTAATTAAAAGCCTTATCTTATTAGTTTTTAAATTCTTTTCCTTCTATTTTATTTAAAATAGGGCGCTACATTTATTACCTTATCTATTTTCTTTTATTTCGCCTCTTTAAATAATGCCAAGGGAGAAAAAACACCTCACTTTATTCCTAGATGAACGGAGACACTTCTTTTTGCTAAACTCGCACTATTCTAAGTATGAATTTATATAATTTTAGTAATTTTTTAATCACAATTACTTTACAATCTGTGCTTTTTCTTAGTACAATAATGCTAGAGTCTAGGTTATAAAACAATTAGATGTATTTAAATTCATTTGAAAAAATCTTTTGCTGTTAAAATCTTAACTTTTAATGCATAAGAATTAGATAGTATGTACTTTTAGTTTAGGAGGAACAGAGACGCAAAAAAATTATGCATTGATTTCGTTTGAAAATCTTAATATTTTTGAAAGGAAAGATTGTTTCCTCCTCCAGTATACTGCGAGTCAAACTGATATGCAAACCTCTAAACAACTGCTATGCTTGAAACATAGCTACGATAGTTTCTACTACCTATGCGAATAGCAAACTTAAAAGCCGAAAAAAAGTCATCTTAACACAGCGCACGCGTTCGTATGCTGGAAGCAGATGTTTAGAAAGGAAGAATCGGTGACATCCTGTAATAAACAAAAGTGAAAACCAAACCGGATCTGTGCCTTGAAGTCGAACTAATTTTCTTTTCTATTTTGTCAGATGCAACCGCAAATATTTATCTTTGTCAATGCAAAATTGCAACTTCGTTTCAGGTTCCATTTGTAGGGCCTTTTTAATTTTTTTTTTCTAGTTTGAAGTTTTAGATTTGCTTCATTAACTCTTCAAAACGCCTTTCTAAATGCTTGGTATTCACAGAACAGAATTCTGTCTACAATCTTTTTAAAAAGTGATATTCAAAATAGCATTCTGTAGCATTCTGTCTAGGGATTAAAATGCAAAGACGTTTGTGTTTGCACTTTTGTTTTTATTTATCGCTTTTTATTTTATTTATATTTCATACTGATAACGCTAATTTAAAATAAACAAATACATGTTGAGAGATTGGAGGAAAAAAGTCCATTTTACGTTTTGTTTGCAGAAATAATTCAAGTACACTCCGCGTTCTGAATGCTTAATTATTCAGTTCTTTCCAACATTATAACGTAATCGTTACAGAAGTTTTTAGCCCAAAGGAGCGTTAGTCCAGAAAGGCTATTAGTCTGAAAACGGTATTTTGCGTTGGTTCACTATAAACGGCGTGTCACTTTTTAAATTGTTGCCACCAAATATTATCGTCCTCTATTATATTTAAAGAAATTAATAATGAAGAATCATGCATAAATATATATATATGTTTCTCGCATTGTGGAAAAAAAAAAGCGGTATCTAGAGCCATCAAATTTTGAATAACGTAATAGTACACCCGAACATGGACACCTAGAGGCCGGAATTTTGAATTTAGAATTTGTTTTATTATTTATTTCACATTTTGTAAAACTTTAATGAAATTTTGTTCAACAAACTCAACGATTTCAAAGCGAGCAATAGCAACACTGTACGAAAAAGAACATTTTTATCTCTAGCACGCAAGACTGTCTATCGGAAATTCTAAAGATATGCTGCTTTTAAATATTTTAACCTTCTTTAGATTTTGTGGTTTATTTCTGACAAACAAATAACTCATTGTCAGTCTAGTAGTCGCTGGAAGATTTTGACACAAGCTTCTAGATATAAAACCTTATAACTTAGGGTTATTAATTAGGTATCTATTAAAATTTAATAACTCATATTTAATATAGACAATGATAATTTTCAAAGCAAGCAATGGCAATACTGTACGAAAAAAAACGTTTTTATATCTAGCACGCGAGACTGTCTATCGAAAATTCTAAGGATATGATGTTTTTAAATATTTTGGGATATTGTTGTTGAATTGAATTTTATGTGGTTTAAGTCCGAAGACTATGACATTTAATAAATAAAGGTAACACACAAAACGCTAAAAAAACGTTGTTTTGGGCGTAATATAAAATTTGAAAGCTTTAAGATTTTTCTTTTTTTTTATTATTATTTTATTTATTTATTTTTGTTTCTAATATTAATTTTAGAATCTCTGCTAGGAAGGGTTGATGGTACAGCAAATTGATGCACACCAACAACAAGGATGAGAGAAATGTATATAAAGCAGAACAACACTGTAATATTCAATTAGTAAGACACAAACATTAAACACACAGCACACAAACAATGAAATAAGAAAAGAAGTAAA
Organism: Stegodyphus mimosarum; assembly: GCA_000611955.2. Classification (NCBI taxonomy): domain Eukaryota; kingdom Metazoa; phylum Arthropoda; class Arachnida; order Araneae; family Eresidae; genus Stegodyphus; species Stegodyphus mimosarum. Next base: position 420,054 of record KK112972.1, on the reverse strand, counting down.
TTTCCTTTTGCAGATTTTACTGCATTACTAAGTACAGGAATATATAAAATACGCTATTATAGAGTATAATATACAGAGTTATAAAACAACTGATAATGCTCACTAATACATTAAAATGAAAGTGCAATGTATAAATAAAATTGATAAGTATAAATAATATTCCTCAATGAAGACTTCACTCACATGGGCTTACATACAATTTACATATGGAGAAAAACACACATTATTAAGTGCCGTGAAATGCCTGTAGCAAAAGACAGAAATGTGTGCAAATAGGACTGAGTTCTGTTAAGGTGCTTACCTGCCAGAAGGTGTGTGTTGCTGAGGAACTTAAAACGTAAAAGGACTTAGGAGTTTAGACTACCAATAGTGTCTATGAGGACCATAAAAATCATCTATAGAAAGTTACTGGTACTGTGAAAATTAGTCGCAACCAGAATGAAACAGTAATTATAATGTTATATGTGAAGCCTGGTTGACTTAATGACAGCAGTCACGAGGACGTGATGACGAGGACTTAATTCTTAAGCTGTGTTCAGAAGACGGTATAAAGGACCTAAGTGATTTAAGCCGAGCTGCGTTGCCAGCCAACCAGTCTGTGCTAGGTCACAAAATCTGGTTTAGGACTTTTGGCATAAAGTTCGAAGTTTTCAACTTTATGCGGACTTGGGATAAGCATCGACCAATGAGAGCGAACGCACGAAACCTGTTTGGGAAAACAGAGCGGGAAAGCTGTAGACACCTCCACGCATGCATAAATTTAGCTTCTCTAAGTGGGTGCGATTTAGACCCTGTGTCGCAGGTGTGAACAGAATTCCTGCATTTTATTCCTTATGACTATGCCTATGTGACATTTACTTCGCCGTCTGAACGCAGCCTTAAAATGTAAAACCACAATTATTAACTAGACAACATCGGACAGCTAGCCACGTCACTTCTGTTTGTCTGCGTAGCTGAAGGTATTTTGTGATAGGTTGCCCTTTCTGACGCTGAAATTTTTCATTGGCTACAAAACTTAACTGTCAGTGTAACTGTGGGACTTTATAAAAGGCGGGAATTTTGTGCACCTCGTGCTTTTGGAGGATTGCTTATGGAGATGGTCCTTGGAGAGAGACTGGGAGTGCGTGGTGATATATGAGCCACTTTTTTGGGGCTTCTCATGAAAGCTTGCTTAGTCTTCCTGTGTAAAAATACTTTGAAGTCAGTGAGTGGTGTTCTCCTCAGGTGCTCCGTTCTACTAAACTTCTTTCCAGTTTTTTCTTCCCGGGTTTGGTTTGTCTCGCCCAATAGTGTAAATTTTCTTCCGATGTAGGAAAACTGGAAGTTCATTGATTTTTGCACTCTCTACGACTCTTTTGATAGTCTCCGTTGTTGTATGTTCCCTGAGTGAGGAAACCTCATATCCTTAAGTGACATGATAGAATTAGGAAAGGTAAAGGTAAAGGTAAAAGTATGGGGGGCACCAGCGATGTACCATAGGTCAACTGGTAATGCCTTTCCATACTAACTCTTTAAGGGACTGCAAGTTTTATAAGAATTTAAATAGACTGGAACTTTCCAAAAGGTCTAGAGTTTGCCTATTATGGTACATCGTGCAATCCCACATTACGCCCCGCATCCAGTATTTATTAAAAATATTGATATAGGGCATAAGTAGATTACAAAATAGTCGGAATACAATTTGAGGTTCACAAAATAAATTGAACATATGATTTGGTGCAACAAAAATAGGAGATAAACACAATTAGTAAACAGATAAGCATAATGAGCTAATTATAATTAGTACTGGCAGCACAATATCAAAATGAATTGTAATAATAATACTAAAGAGGTGGGTGTCATGGATCAAAGGACATAGTGGCAATTTTGGTAATGATCAGGCAGATGAATTATTCAAAGAAGCAGCTATTAATCAAGATAGTACTGAAATCATCATTCCCTGGCCCCGCTCAAATTTCAAATATCAACTAAAACAACTAGCTTCAAAATCTTGGCAAGATTTTGGAACAATGCTCCACAGGGAAAGACGCACATATAACTTGATCCCCAATGTAAGCTTCGCATCTCTGTACTCGAATGCTTCACTAAATTACTTTATAACAGGACACGGACCCTTCCCTACATACACAGTCCAGTCACATTAATGTGACCACCACGTACTTTCCATGTCAGAGTTAAATAACCAATCACAGAAGGCAGGTGGCAGCACAGTGCAGTTGAGCGTATATAAAGGGTGTGTGAGGGCTTCGGAAAACATTTCAATCGTTGGCGTAATGCAGAAACGAAGCGATTTATCCGACTTCCAAAAGGGCATGATCATTGGCTTTCGGGCCAAGGGTGGAAGCATTTCCGAAACGGCTGAGTTTGTGAACTGTTCGCGTGCCGCCGTGGTAAAAGTGTACCGTGCATGGCAAAATGGGACTGTCCAAAATCAGCGACGTGGCAAATGTGGTGCACCACGGGCCATAGATGACAGAGGCGAACGACGGTTGCGGAGATGCGTTCGGGCAGATAGACGGGCTACCGTTGAGCAACTGACCACCAAAATGAACCAAGGGGCTACCAAAAGTGTCTCCCAAAGTACTATTCAGCGAACATTGCTGCGTCTGGGCCTCCGAAGCAGACGCCTGGTTCGTGCACCTATGCTGACTGCTGTTCATCGACGGCGAAGGCTAGAATTTGCACGCCAGTACAGCAGCTGGACGTCCACTGAGTGGCGACAGGTTGCGTTTTCGGATGAATCGCGTTTTATGCTCCATCGGACAGATGGACGTTGGCGTATAAGGCGTGAAACCTCTGAAAGGAACCACCCTGCAACCATTGCCGGAACGGTCCAAGCTGGAGGCGGGAGCATTATGGTCTGGGGAATGTTTTCCTGGCATTCTCTAGGTTCACTGATCATTGTGGAAGGCACAATGGATCAATACAAGTACGCATCTGTCCTTGCGGACCATGTTCACCCCTACATGCGCATTGTTTTTCCTCAGGATGATGGCATCTTCCAGCAGGACAATGCGAGGTGCCATACAGCTGCCAGTGTACGTGCGTGGTTCGAAGAGCACCAGGATGAGTTTACCGTCCTCCCCTGGCCAGCAAACTCACCTGACTTAAACCCAATCGAGCATCTGTGGGACCATCTCGATCGAGTTGTTCGCGCCATGGATCCTCAACCGCGTAATCTAGCGCAGCTGGCCACGGCATTAGAGTCGGCATGGCTCAACATCCCAGAGAACACCTTCAGGGACCTATGTGACTCTCTTCCTGCACGTCTCGCAGCAGTCCGCTCTGCGAAAGGTGGTTATTCTGGCTTTTGACAGATGGTCACATTAATGTGATTGGACTGTGTATTTCTACGCAAGAAATATGGCGAATTCTGATATCTGCATATGTGGGGAACAGGGAACTCCTGATCATTGCACTTTCTCATGCCCCTTAACTGAGGATATTCACATAAAATCCCCACGAACTGATCTCCTGGCATTCCAAAGGTTCTTAATTAAAGATAAACATCAGTATCAGAAAATTTTTTTCAAAGTTTCAGAAAATTATGCAACAACTCTCCTCCTACGGCTTAGATCTCTGTCAGGTGTAAGTCCGCATAATTTTTTTTTTGCATAAACTTAGTGAACTTTTACATGCTGTGATTATGGACAAAATGACTCCACTCGTGATAGAATTAGGAAAGTATTAACTCGTAAAAGTGGGTTTACAAATAAAGCGATGTTCTGAAGAATATGCTTCAATGTGCTCATTCTCTCGTCACAGCGGGCTATACACCGCCTAGATCTTGCCCTGGGGTAAGTTACCACTATACGTATCACTATCTAACAAACGACTTATATCAACTCCGCACACCAACGGAAATCATAACATTGGTATTACGGCTAATTATTATTTCGTAACTGCCTCGAAAAATTTAACTAGTTACTGAATATAGACACTGTTCAAAACTAATTATTAAGAATGAGGCATAAATGGTATTTGATTACAACAATAGTTATAAGGTATTAATTACGATAGTTTACATAAATTACACGCTAAGGTTTATCCTAATTTTATTAACAGTTATTTTAAGTTTATACATCTTTCCTGTCTGTTCTAGTTTCAGCTTATAATTTCCTACCAGAATGTATTTTCAGAAACGCGGTTAAAGCAAATGAGTACGAGTAGTATTTAAGTCGATGTTTCACCGACTTCGAGAGAGAACCTGAGTGCCTGACTAGCGCGCGTTTGCCTTTTGGCTACGTCTCTCTAAGCAATTGCTAAGCTCGGCCGTACATTATCCCTTCTTTGGCTTCGCCGACTTAATTAAGATTTAGGGGCCAACTACTCAGAATCTTGATAGCTTCGGCTATATCTTTCAGTTAGCTTTAGTTAAGTTTGGTTAAGTTTAATTTCGTATTAAATTATGTTCAAGCCCAAGTGGAGCTTTGCTCTACACTCCGAGTTAGGAGTTGATTGTATTATATTTATTGTGAGAAATAAAGCGTAATTAACCCTTCTCAAGACTTACGTCTCTGTTCACACACTTAAATGATTATCCTCTTATTAGTGTTTGTGGGGTTTCAAGGATTGAACTCTGAATTAAATAACTAAAACCCAACAACACTATAGTAATTATAATTAATAATAATTATTTATGAACAGTTTGTAGAGTTATTAGGTTATTTTGAAACAGGAATATTGAAAAATGTGCAACGCCTTCGCCAGGACTCGAACCACGGACAACTACACCACAAAGGCATGCGAAGAAGGTGGGAGAAATACCTTATAAGTTGCTTCTATAAATGGCACAAATGAGCCAATAGTACAAATAACAAACCAATTAATTACATAGGTGTCTGTTCCTAATAAAATAAGAAATAAAAATAAAAAAGTGGGAGCTTAAGTCGAGATAACTTAAAAGGATATTTTAGGCCGAAAAACATAAATAACTAAGAATACCTTCTATAGCTCATGATAACGTATTCCGTAGCAGATAGTTTACATTAAACATACATTAAACCAAGCAAGGTGCTCAGAAACGTATATTAGATATTCAGTTGCTATGTTTCGAACTTCAGCAAATAGCGTCGTACATGATAGTGACATCATACAACGAAAACAGACAAGGGTTATGGATATATATAATGCGCCAGTCAAGAAATCCAATCTCAAGGAAACGTATGCAGTAGTATGGAACCATTTCAGTAGTATGCAACTCTTTCAGTAGTATGCAACCTAGCCTAAGCACTCACAATAGAAAATATATGCAGATGAAGTCATCTACTTTTTTCGGTGAAAATTCAGAAATGAGCTAATATTGTAAGATCTTTCTCTTCTATTCCACATAAACTAAACTAGATCCTACAAAGAACCTGGCAAATTCTCGCACAGGCGTGAGTTAAATACCAGCACAGAAGAAGGGGGAAAATAATCCTTTATCAAGTCTAAGTAAGAATAGGAAGGCACCTAATTCGTGATTTACAATAACACCGTCAACTTACGGTGAAACTTAATCATAGAATAAAAATAAATTCAAAGTATAATTAATAGTGCTGAATTAGCACGTTAAGTTACAGCTAACTTAGGTTGACTCACAAACCTAACAGGCGCGACGATTATTCGAATATGGCCAAGAGACAGACTATCGTAACAGCGAGATAGCAACGAAACATGCGCTGGCTAGCGAATTAAATACTCTCTTAAATTTACATCCTGGCGAGGAAATGTGAGCGGAAATTGAAGTGTTCTGGAAAGGTATCAAACTTAAAATAATTTGTTATGCAAAATAAGGGAAACCCTACAAGATATACGACACTCAGAACTAGCCCTTTTTAGTAACCTCCGTAGTGCCTGAAAATGATCATCTCAGAGGGCAAATCCAAGCCCTTATAATTCCTACAAAGGGAGTGAAACGGAATATCAGTCCCGGAATAGTCATCAATCGAAACAGGATCTAAACTGTTAAAGAAAGCTAGCACTTTGGTCTGAAACTGTAGCATTTGGGATTGGCTTGGGTTCTCTATATCAAAGGGTATAAAAACAGTACCAGTCACATTGCATACAATCTCAGGCATTTCCTAGGCAACATTTGAGGACTTGTATATTCAAAAGACTCTCTACTTAACTGTCAACGAAAAGATGCTCAAATATGCAGCTCCAGGTCTAGTCCAATCTATGTAAAACAGGAAACTAAACATCTTTTCAGTGTCTAGCGTCGATTCCCCCTAAATATCACAAGAGCATTTTGCTCAAAAGTGATTACATCGGTTAAAGTTTTTTGGAGATCTAACTGCACTTCATATTTGTGTGGAGCAAGAAGCAGTCATCCAATCTGTACTTCCATTCTTCATATTCTCAAAAGCTTCCTTAATGATCCCCAGCAGCAATACCACAGCAGTCGAGCTATATTTATTCTTTGACAACTCACAGATGAACTACACATAAACTACAACACCCACATGAAGTAAGCAGTGAACTAGTTCTTCAATACACAGAAAAAAATATACCATTGGGGAAGCAACGACTAAGTGACAAGAACATGGCGTTTCAAATAGAAGCAGAAGCTATTTCCAAAGCCATCCAATACATCACTCAACAAAATATGCAGGACATCGCTACATCTGTACAAACAGCATGTAGGTCCATTATCAATCATCACTGCATATCCTCAATAGTTATGCAAATCCGAGGAGACATATGGGGGTATAATGTCACAACATCATTTTGCCTTAGGCAAAAGCTCTTTCCGAGTGAGTAGCTCACAGACTAACCAAGGAACCAACTTCAGGAAGTAGTAATTACCCAAACTAATACTTTGGAAGCAATCATACTTGAAGTAACACCTCAAACGCAAAGCACTAACGAAATAGTAAGCACAGTGGGATGAATATGAACAAAGCTGGCTCCTATACTGCGTCGCACAAGTTAACGACAAACGCATTGTTCATAATTAACAAGATTCATCATAGGATACAGTCCCTTTCCGAGTATTTCAAGAAGCATGGCAACAGTAACTCTGACCTCTGTGTCTGTAACAAAACTGTGACGCCAGGAAAACGTCCAACTCTAGAAGATAGGTCAACCACTTCAAAAGAAGCCACAGGAACGTCGGAGCGAAGAATCACCAAAGGGAAAAATGTCAGCTGACGTGGTAGTGGTGCCGTTCCGGCATGCCAGAAATTCCAATAGGAGGTTTAAAGATCTCCAGCAACGAAGCCGGCCCCAGAAGCTAAAGAGAGGACAGGTGTCTAACGAAATATTTATTATCTTCCATCTTCTCGCTCGCCATCGAAGATCACAGTAAAATCCTTAGTATCTGCTTCATGTTTATGATGCAGGCCTACTGCAAGCTTATAATAAAATAATGCCCTCTGCGGGGGCAATGATCACCAATAGTATTAGCAAATTAATAGAACAAAGCGCTGACCTTTAACTCGCTTTATATCGTTTTTCAACAAGGACAGTGTCAAGAGTCTGGACTTGACGTTCACTAAGTCTTCTTGGAAGTGTAACCTTCTGTACAAATGTAACTGAGTGCCTAGTAGTATATTTCCGTATTGTAAAATTGTAAAGTGTATTTGTCAAATTTATTATCATAAAGTGTACGTTTTTTAAAGTTTTGTGAAATATGTTTTTAAAGTATTTTGAGTATTTTGCCATCTGCAAATATATCGTAGAAAATAATGTTCTGAACAACAACAATAGCAATGTCTTACAACGTAAAATGATGTAAGAACTAGTTGAGTTCTTAAATCAAATCAAATTCATCTTCTCTTAAACTATTTTAAACAAAAAAGATTGCCGCTGACGGATAAATCGACTTGTGCAGGGTGGCGTTTGGTGCTAAATATTTGAGAACTCGGGACAATACCATCTAACGTCTTGGTGAAACGATAATATCTCCGCTCGCTGTCAACAGTCAACCGTCCACGAAGGATTTTTTTTACGTTTTCCAAATTTGTTTGACATCAATTTCCAAAAGACAATTAGTTTTTCAGTAATTTTGAAATTATCATTTTTTTTTGAAGAAGAGAAACTGTACATTTGTCCTTGAGTTCAACAGAGATTTGAATAAAAATGTTGCTTACTTAAGGTTCCTTCTTTGTCTTATTTATATAGGTGCGTGCCTCTTGCATGTATTATATCTTATCAATTTCTGCAGTAATGGCTTCAAGGAATACTAAACTGTGAACGGAATAGGAGTTTGCCATAAGCACCCAATCAAATTACTATAAGAAATATTGCAATCGTGAAAAATTTCGGGTATCACATTTCAACAAAAATATCCATTTTAAGGGGTCAGGTACCTTTTGAATGGTAAAAAATGTCAAAAAATTACTCAAATTACAAGTGATGTATCTCCAAAACTAATAGTCCCATAAAAATGAAATTTCTAACACATATTGTGGTACTCCTAGTTATTTGTTTAAGATTAATAAATAAGTCATGTGCATTAGTAAAAATTTTAAATAAATATTTTAATACAGAGGCTTTTTTTTATAGCTAATATTTTGAAATTCACTGCGCGCAGCATTGGAACTATATAAAGCATAAGTGGAACCCAATTTTTTTTCATATGGTAGAAAAATAAGCTATCTTTAAAATGACGAAGATTTATTTTATTTAAATGTTCCTTTCCAACAAAAATAAGTTTTAAAAACAAAATTTTTATTTTTATCAAATTGTTTAGGCATAAATTAGCTACAATTTTAAAAGTTTTTACATAAACATTCTGGTTCGTCATATTAAACATATCTAGCATATAAATATCCATATATATATATCCCTTGGTGCACTTTAGATTAGCCGTTTTAGAGAAATGTTGCGCGCAGTGAGTAAAATCATAGTTTTGAGAAAATTGACTTTAAAGATTAAAGTATGTTTTTATCAAACAAATATGCATTATTTAAGAAAAATAAGTGTTCGTATTAAATCAAATGTATGATATAATTATTTATATATGGATACTTAAGTATAAAAACATCTAAAAAGAAAATAAGTTCACACAATCGTGAAACTATGAAACGAAAACTTTAACTCACTGACCAAAAAATTTACAATTTTTACACGAATTCACTTTTTTTCCAGGCTAGTCATTTGGAGTTTAATTTTTTCATACTGAGTGGTAATTAAAATTACTTAAAATTCTCTAAAATTATAAAATGCAGGTTGTAAAAATGGATAATATAAGTTAGTTTCCAAAAACAAAAAAAAAGTAATGCGTATATATTTAAAATGCACCGGGTGAATATGTTTTGACTTTATGTAACATGCTTTCGAGTGTGGATTAATTACCAGTGAATTTTCTCTTCTTATTTCTACTGCCAGATGATCGTTTTGGCGTCACTTTACCTTCTATCCTATTCATTTTATTCTTAGGAATGAATTTTCGATACAAATATTTAATTATATTATTAAATGAAGGAAAATATATCGAGAAATCTCTCGCAGAATAGAGCACACGCTGTATAATTCGCAAGCAAAACAAACTGAATGAATGAATGAAAGTTAATGTATTACATTCTACGAGGGTAAGTTGAAAAATAAGTTTCCCCTGTCGACTGTGGTCAAAGTTGTGTATGAAAGTCAAAAAATAGAATGAGACATTAAAGATATGACATACCTTTATTTTTCCACATAGGTACCAAGTACATTGAGACATTTGTCATATCGCTTGATAAGCTTCAAAAAGCCCTCCAGGAAAAAATCAGGGCTTTGCATATGGAAGAAGCGTTGAACGGCTTGTTTCACTTCAGTATTGCTTCCAAAGTATTGCTTCCAGTATTGACTCCCATGCGTTGTTCCTTGTGTGTCGAGGTCAATTGTCGGGGCACCCATCGTGCTGACACTTTTCTGTATCGAAGAATGTCGTGGATGATGTTTTGAGCTCGCTCATGTGAGATTCCAAGTTCTTCCGCTACTTCATCGATGGTGATACGCCGGTTCGCTCTAATCATGTCATCCACCTTCCTGACATTTGCATCTGTAGTGGCCGTGCGCGTCCGTCCAGCTCTCGGTATGTCCTCCACTTGCTGACGTCCATCACTGAATGTGCGACACCATCTCCGCACCATTTGCTTCGACATCACACCTGGCCCATAGACTTCCACGAGGCGGTTACGAATTTCTGTTCCTGATACTCCACGTGCCCATTCATAGCGGATAACCGCTCTCAATTCCTCCTTTGACCACGAATTCAAAACGCACCTTCTCTCCATACCTACCGGGGCTCAAATGAGAGGCTGGTCTCCGCTTTGCGCAGGCACTGCAACAGCGCCATCTGCTTGATTTGCAGCTACCTCTACCCAATGGTGTATCGGTGACTTGCGTGTTTTTCTGCTGTGTCGCCTTTCGCCCATAGCCGTTCAATGCTTCTTCCATATGCAAAGCCCTGAATTTTTCTTGGAGGACTTTTTGAAGCTTATCAAGCGATATGACAAATGTCTCAACGTACTCGTACGAGAATAATAAAATAAAGGTATGTCATATCTTTAATGTCTCATTCTATTTTTTGACTTTCATACACAACTCTGACCACAGTCAACAGGGGAAACTTATTTTTCAACTTACCCTCGTAGAAAATGCAGTGAGAATTAAATAATTATTAAATATATCTATTTCCAAGCCATTACAAGAAAAAAATATCAGATTGCTTTTATAAACGAAGTTTATAACCACTCTTCACGAGCGCAGCTATAAATATCTAGCTGTCAAAAAAAGGTAAACAAACGCCTCGATCCTGACTTTTGAAAATTGGGCTGCGGTTCTTCCGCGATAACTTTCGTTCTAGTGGGAATTTTTTTATGCGGTTTGTTTTAAAATGTTCCTATTAATTACCTCTTTCATATAAAACAATAAAAAAATTCAATTTTTACCCTC
>KK112972.1:387935-406204 GCA_000611955.2 Stegodyphus mimosarum | reverse complement strand
TCTTTTCCGATTAAACGGTCGAGAGGTAAGTCACAGCTATTAAAATATTTCTGACGAAGACTATTAAAACATGGACACTCAATTAAAATATGACGGACTGATAGACAGACATTAAAATTTAAACAAACAGGCTCATTCTCACCTTTCAAAAGATAGTTATGAGTCACTCTAGTGTGACTAATTCTGAGTCTAAATAACTTCCTCCTTACTATTTCCAGTAAAAATCCAATGCTCAATTCTAGGCTTTACACTTTTCAACTTGTTATAAAGCTGAACATTCTAAAGTTGCTGCCATTTTTGTAGGATTTTCTTTTTGATGACACATCATATATCTCTAAAAGGAATGAGGCGACTGGACAGTTCAATAGCAGACTTCGCTACGATATCTGCCAGCTCATTTCCTTTTACTCCCGCATGTCTGGGAACCCAGCAATACAGGATTTCATATCCGTGACTTCCTAAGTTAATATTCAACTTGAGTACATCAACTATAAAGGATATTCTGTGCTGGAAAAGATTCTAAAGCTTTCAATGCACTGTAGGTGTCTGCATATATAATGAATTTTTTAGGCGTGGCGTTGAGATGTACAAAAGACCATAATATTTTGCAGTTAGTTCTAATGATAAGACTGAGAAAGCGTGGTGCAAATCCCTGCCCTCTATGCGATCTCCAATTACAAATGCCATCCCAACATGAACATTTGACTTAAATCCATCTGTATATATTGGATGACAACTGCCGTACGGCTGTGCTCGGCAAAGAGTTGTCTGCAAACAATCTCGTTAGTGCTTGCCTTCACGTGATGGTCAAAAACATTAAGAAGCTGGATTCGCCCACTCTCCCAAGGTGGGATTTCAAAATTCTGCACTGCTTGGGGGCTCATATCAGAGAGGGAGAGTTCCTCAATGACAGGGCGAACTCTTAAAAGAAAGGTACACACAGAGGATAGGTGTGCTTCAAATAAATTGTTATACACATTATCAAGTGAGCATAGTTTATTAGGATGTTCAGGTTGTGACAAAAGTTTGAAATACTGCAAAATGGACAACTGCTCAAGCCTCAGATGAAGTGATGGTTCGTTAGAGTCAACATAAATGCTGTGGACAGGAGATGTCCTGAAAGCCCCAGAACAAATCCGCAGAGCTTGATGATGAACAGGATCTAGTTTTAACTACACTGAAGACCGAGCGAATCCATGAAAAACTGAGTCATAGTCCCGTCTAGAACGGAGAAGCGCTCTGTAAATGCGAAGCATAGAGCAACGCTCTGCACCCCAGGAGGTGTTCGCCAAGACTTTAAAAATATTTACTGTTTTTAAGAATTTCTTCCTCAAGTTTAAGACCTGTCAAACAACGCTCCTAAAAATTTTACTTCAGGTGCAACTGGAATCATCGAAACATTTAGATATAACTCAGGCTCAGGATGGAGACCTCCCTTCCTACAAAAGTGCATGCACAAAGTCTTCTGTTTCGAAAATGTAAATCTTTGTTTAACCTGACCAATCTAGGATCCTGTTGAAAGTCATCTGCAATTGCCTCTCTAGATGTCTCATGTCTGCCCCTCAACAGCTAATCTGTAGATCATCAACATATAAAGATCCTAAGATGATGGAAGGGAGTTCATTTAGTACAGAGTTGCTTTTCAAGTTGAACAGGGTTACACTGAGCACACACCTTCTTCCTGTTCAAAAACATCCGACAAAACAAAGCCAATTCTTACTTGAAATGTTCTAGCGTTCAAAAAATTCTGAATGAAAATTGGTAGGTTGCCGCGCAAGCCACTGTCGGGAAGATCCCGAAGTATACTCTGTCTCCATGACTTATCATAAGCTTTCTCAATGTAAAAAAAATAGAAACAAGGTGGTTTCTTTTAACAAAAGCTTTTCGAATGGATGTCTCCAAAAGAAGCATGTTATCTACGGTTGCTCTTCCCTTTCGAAAACTACTTTAATAAGGCGATGTAACATTATTCTTAGTAGACTAGGCGGTTGTTTACCATTTTTTCAAATAGCTTGCATACACAACTCGTAAGGGCCATTGCCGATAGTTGGATGTATCGCTTTTGTCTCTTCCTAGCTTAGCAATAGTAATAACAACAGCTCTCCTCCATGCACTCGGAAAATTGCACTCCTGCCACACCCTATTGTAAAGAGTGAGGAGGGCAGTCAGTGACTTACAGGACAGATGCTTCAGCATTTCATAATTCACGCCATCAAGACCCGGACAAGAATTATGTGTCTTCAACAAAGCTGTCTTTAGCATAGTAAAATCTCTATTATAAGGCTCAAAGTTGGAAGAGTTGAATGCAATGGGATTTCTTTCAGAGCGCTGGTGAATGCAGGTGAATAGTTTCTGCTGGAAGAAACGGCAGCAAATGTCTCACTAATCATATCCGCAATTTCTTCTACGGAGCTAATCTCTCGGCCATCTTTTTCCAAAAAGGAAAGTGAGTGGTCTCTATAAATTTTGCATGCTTTTCTACCTCTTTCCTAAACCCGCTTATTAGGCGTAGAGGATGTAATTGATGTAACACATGAAATCGAGGAATCCCTCTAGCTCTGTCTTCTTACTTTTCGTACGGTTGTTTTGGCTCTTTTAAACGCTATAAAGTTGCGTAAAGTAGGGTATCTGCGAAACATTCCTCATCTTTGTTCTGTTTTTTCAGTGCATTATGACAATCACGATTCCACCATGGTTTTGAATATTTTAGCATATTTTCTGATGTTCTATGAATTAAGAGCATAGCTGCCTGAACAATAGCATTTGTAATTACTCCCACCGCATCATCGATACAAACATCTTCTACCATATTCTCTCTGAGCTCTGCAGAGAAAGAGAAGAGTTCCCAGTCAGCCTTAGCAAGTATAAACCCAGTGGTCTCGACGTGGGGTTTGCTCCTCTTCGTGCAAGGGAGACAAAAATGTGATAATGATCGCTGTTGTAAAGATCACTTACGACACTAAAATTGCAAAATTGCAACAGAGATGGTGAACAGATGGCTAGATCGAGAGCGTGAAATGTCCTTGTAGGTTCATAAAAGTATGTGCCCTGCCCGTTATTCAGAAGACAAAGACAATGATCTTGGATCATCTGTTCAATTTGTCTTCCTCGAGGATTGGTGTCTTTACTTCCCCAGAGCACACTATGGCCGTTAAAATCTCCTACTAAGATAAAGGACGCCGGCAGCTGCTCTATGAGGTCATGTAAATGCTGTTGATCAACGTACTCATTTGGAGGCAAATAAAGAGAAACAACTGAAACCCCAATCTGAAAGTTGACCCGTATAGTGACGACTTGGAGGAATGTCGTTAAAGGAAGTGTATCTGATGGATAGTCCAGTAGAGGAGACCTACACCTCCACTGGCACGTTCACATGCAAGATTATCTTTCTTGACAAACGAAAACCTCCGAAGTTCTGCTTGTTGTTCCGGTTTCAGGTTTGTTTCCTGTATTGCAAAGCACACAGGATGATGAGTATTCACCATACTTTTGACGTCAAGCAAATTTCGGTGGAAGCCGCGACAGTTCCATGAGATGAGGGTGGCCATTATGATTTATGTTTATTCTTTCTGTGCTGCTTTTTAGTTTTTCGTGGAAGTAAATGCTTGGGAACTTCTATCTCCTGCGCTACATTCAGATAGTTGGAAGTCTATCATTCCATATGAAATGATAGTATGGAATCTAAAGATTCAGATACCATGTCATCAAATGAGCTACTGCTAAGGCTTCTATTTTTGTTAGCTATTTTCGGAGGGACATTTTTGGGTTTGCTTTGAATTACTATTTTTTTCTTCTGCACGACACAGGTTGGATGTTCTTTTTTCTCTCTTGCAGTCTGCTGGGTTTGATTTGGTGAAATCTGTTTACTTATTGAAGTCTGGGTGGCAACGTGTTGATCTGAGGGCACTGGCATATCATATATTTGGTTGAAGATGTGTGCTTTGAACCAGCCTTCTTGCTTCAGCATAAGAAATGTTCCTAGTAACTTTTGCCATCTGTACTTCCTTTTTTGATTTCCGTTTTGAACAGGAACGAGAAAATGCTGGATGGTTACCCTTGCAATTTACACGCAATGGCGCAGCTGTGCAATTTTCACTATCGTGACCAGCCAACGAGCATCGATCGCACGTCAGGTTGCTACGACAGGAGGTCTTGGAATGGCCGAAACTCTGGCATTGGAAGCATCTCATAGGATTTGGAATATAAGGTCTTATGGGGCAATTAAGATATCCAGCCTTGACATTTTTCGGCAGATTAGGCGAACTGAAGGTCAGGATCACGTGTTTCGTGCCAATCAGCTTTTCTTCCTTACGCATCTTGATCCGCCTAGCACCACAGACGTTTTGATCAGCTAACTCGGAAACGAATTCTGGTTCTGAAAAAAGCAGAAGGTCGATTTCCGAGATCACACCTCTACAGAAATTGAGTGTTTTATGTGCTGACACAGTTATAGATACCTGTCCAAGTTTGGTTTTTCGTAAAAGGGAAGCAGACTGGGTGGCCGAAACCGTATCAATAAGCAGGTCTCCAGAACGGAGACGCTGTATGTTCCTTGGCTCACCTATGAATGAATGGATATATTTGCTTAGTAGGAAAGGCGATATCTTCTGCAGTTTGCCAGAGGGACTCGAGACAACAAGGAAGAGTGGACTATCAGTAGTTTCTTTGGCATTTGCACGGTACGTATTTTTTTATTAGTTGACGTTTCAGGGGGAATGGCACTGGAAACGATTGGACTAGCCTCGGATGACTTATTACGTATAATTTTACGGGTTACCATAATTAAGAGAAAAAGATTCGGGTCCGACCGCCGCATCCACCACGGAGTCTAACAAGGGAATATAGATTCCTGTGTTAGAGCTAGCCAGACCTACACGCAAACTAAAGCCCCATAGTCGGCTTTCCCGAAAGCAAGTACTCTCGAGAGCTTATCCCCAAGCCACTGACACAAGAACCAGTGAATTTGTCTGAACGAAAATGATATATAGCCAGGGAAGTTTTCTGATTCAAGATTTTTGCTAACGCGTTATTGATACTAGATTTACTTATTTCTACATGTGACATGTTGCTGGCACTTACACTCTGCACACACACACAAAAAAAAGACATTTCTTTATTTTCTGTTCTAGCGGGCCATTTGACGAAATTTAAATTGCGTTTTTCATGTCTCGAAAGCGCGACTTCGATATATATTAGGTTATACATAGCATTATTCTAACATATGTATTTTGACACAAAATCGGACTTTTTCTGAAATGACATACAGATTTTCTTTTGCACATTTCGATTCTAAGATTGAAATTATGTCAAAGTGCCAAATTCTATAAAAATCGCACGATTAGGTTTAAAAAATTAGCTCTGAAAATTTTAGCTTTTCAATGTCAATTGAATTTGATACATATAATATCTCTTTTTCTATTTAACGTATTTGATTTCTTCTTTCACAGTTCGAAATTTCGGTTCAATCAAAACAAAATTCGTAGATATTTTCTGATTTATTTTTAAAGTTTGAATTTTTCAGTGATTTTTATATACTTTTCGAAAAAATTGTAAATTATAACTTATAAAACTTTACTATCATCTTAAAGAAGATGCATTTCTAGGCATGCCTGCAAAAAATTAGAGATTTTTATTCAAAATTTCCAAAATATACGCGAATTTATGCATTGGAGTGTAATTTGGCATATTTGTTATAAGAAATAACAACTCCCAATGTGGTTTACGCACTTGATTTAAAATAATTTGAAACAATGAATGATGCACATTTTTTTTCCTTCGTGGGCAATGAAATGGAAGGAAAACGGGTTACCATAAATTAAGAATTTCGCCAAGTGAATTATCCTTGGAGCAAACTAAAAAAAATGTGGCAGGATAAATTTTTAAATTTCTCACGAAATTTTGCAAGACTTAATATTTGGGCATAATTTCAGTCATAAAATCGAAGTATGGAAGAAAATCGGTATTTCGTTTCAGAAAAAGTCCAATTTTGTGTCAAAATACCTATGTTAGAATAATGCTAAATATAAATCTAATATACATCGTAAGTAGAGCTCTCGAGATATGAAAAGCGCAAATTAAGTTTCGTCAATTGGCCCAGTAGAACGGAGGATATAGGAACTGTTAAATTTGTTTTGTTGTTTTTTGTGCAGATTGTATTGGATTTCTTTGTGAATGCCACTTGCCTCCGTGGTGAATTTACAGCAACACTATAATATGCAAGTACACGATCATCGGTTATCACTTTCCAATGAAGGCTAAACTACAAATATTCAGAGTTATTTTAGTTTGATGAAGTTAATTACATTTGATATGGGAATGGCAAACGTATTGAAATGTTGATCCTGTAGATTGATATTTTAGAAGTTTCACATAATAGCCTTGGGCGTTGCTAAATATATATACTCTACCAGAAACGTAAGAGTTACATGCCTATTCTTAACCTACTTCAACTGTAATGATAATAAACTTGTTGCGGTCTTTTTTAACATTTTGAATTCTGTCCTTTCACTTTATTTAGTGCCAGCGGAGATACCCGATGTCAGTTAAGTTACATTGAGAGTAATGCATCTAACAATAGAGAAAACGATACCACTGTAATCCTTCTAAAAAAACTGAAAAAAATACGATTCATAGTCATTAATTTTTCAGTCTCATGCGTAATGGAACCAGCACATAAAAAATTTCGATAGAAAAATAAACTAATTATATCAGCAACAATGGCACGCAGTTTTTAATGAATTTCGTCTTTCTAATCAAATAGTCGTAAAAGCTCAAATACCATCCAGTATTTCCCCTATATTCAATTTTAGTCGATTAAATGTGGCAAAAATTGATCATAATTGATCAGAAATCATTAACGCAAACAAACAAACAAAAACACAAACAGATATTCTTCTTTATATGTATAAATTTTGTAAAAGTTACAAATTTTTGAATAACAAACTCTGCGATTTGAAAGCCAGCAGTAGCAACTCTTTTCGAAATAAAGCATTTTTTATCTCCAACGAGCGAAAAATGTTGCCACTCGGAAAAATGAGTGCGGAAATTAGCGTTTTCAGAGTTTTAATTAATATTTCGGTTGATTAAAGTCGTACGAAGATGGGAAGAGTCGAAAATGCTTCCAACGAATTTTTAGAATCGGGAATAATGTATTTAATGTTTAGCAATGCTATTTTTATTTCATCGTAAAACTTAGAAATTTTTTATTAACAAAGTCTAGGATTTGAAAGTGAGCAGTGGCAACAACTTTCGAAATAAAGTAGATTCTCATCTCCAGCTTGCGGGACTGTTGCCAGTCGGAAAAATGAGGGCGAAAATTGTGGTTTTTTCCGAGTTTTTAATTAATACCTCTGATTTCAGTACTTTTTGTTTTTGGGAAAAAAAAAAAAAAAACGTCGACCTTTTCCAGGATGCAGAAAAGAACTGTAGAAAATTTGGGGACGATAGTAGTGACTCAGTTATTAGCGAACAAAAAATTGACTTTTTTCTTTATATACAGTGGCTCCCAAAAGTGAGTTATTATCCCACTTATGATTTCCCACTTATGATTCTCATAGAAATAGAGCTCTATCATTAATTAAAAGTAAACTTTCTGAATGAGATTTTAATAATAAAATCTATAATCTATTCGTAACAAAATTACATGAAATATTTTTAAAATATAGTGAAACTTTATTTTTAAGAAATTAATAATCAAAAAATGAAAAACATTTTATCTCACAAAAGTCTTCGTACGCTTCAAAAAAAATCTTGACATATTAGTAAACATTTTCATTTTTCGTTAAATTAATATTTAGCAGGATATCCTTTAGCATTCACAACAGCTTTTAAACATCTGGAAATAAATTTTACTAGTTTTTTTTTTTTTTGTAATTTCTGTATCAATGTTTATCCATTCTTCCATCATGACTGTTTTGAGTTCGCTTTTCGTTATGATGTCGTGTTTTCGTACTCTAACCTCCAGTTCTTTCCGTATGTGTTTTTTGGGGTTTAAATCTGGCGAATGAGGTTGTGTTTTCAAAACTTGTGGTCAATTATTGAGACACCACAGGCGAACGTTGAGAGCCGTATGCTTAGGATCGTTATCATGATTAAAATAAAGTTGTTTCCAATACCCAAATTTAAGGCTGATAATTTTAAATTGTCTCTTAAATAAAGAGAATGATTCATTATGCCATCCATAAATACCAAATTACCTAGTCCTGATGCTGCCATGCACTACCACACAATAACACCTCCACCGCCATACTTAACTGTTCCAACTGAATTCTTAGAATGAAGTTCTTCATTTTTTCTTCTCCATACGGTTATTCGACCATCGGAACCAAAAATGTTAAATTTGCTTTCGCCAGCAATAGGACGTTATTTCAGTACGTTTCGGGTGTATTTATCATCGATTTTACGAATGAAAACCTAAGCTTTCTGTTTTTCTCACTAACAAAACATTTTTTACGGGCAGAACGCCCATGTAATCCAACTTCTTTGAGAACTCGTCGAACAGTTTCAGGTGAAATTGAAGTAGAAAAACTTGCATTAAATTCTGCATAAACTTTTACAGCACTCAAACGTGGGTTTTTCGCAAATTTTCTAATAATAAATCTCTCATCACGTTTAGTTAACATTCTCGGTCGACCTTTTCTTACTTTGTTTTCAATCCGATTTTCTTCTTTAAAGCGTTTTATCACATACTGCACTGTAGAATGGGATAAAGTAACTAATTTAGCGATATTTAGAATTGATTTATCACTACTATGATGGAAAATTATCAATTTTCGAATTCTGTTTGTAATTTCTGTACCACTGCGACCCATTTTTCAAAAATAAATAGAATATTATGAAGTAAACAATAAAAAATTAAAGCAAACGATTTTTTAAATGCCACCACAACGCAAAAATTTAAAAAAGCGGTAAACGATTATTCTAATTTTGATTTTATCCAAAAATATTTCAATGTACGAAGACTTTTGTGAGATAAAATCTTTGTGATTTTTTTATTATTAATTTCTTAAAAGTAAAGTTTCGCTATATTTTAAAAATATTTTATGTAATTTTGTTACGAATATGTAGATTATAGGCCTTATTGTAAAAATCTCATTCAGAATGTTTACTTTTAACTAATGGATAGGGTCCTATTTCAATGAAAATCATAAGTGTACGAACACTTTTGGGAGTCAGTGATTATGCGTATTTGTTATATTAGGTTGTTTGGAAAGTCATGACGCATTTTTGCTATATTCTCTAAAGCTCCTGTATTTTACATAAAGAAGAATGATCAATCAATAGAATATTGCTTGTTTCGTTCGATAACTTTTTGTTTTCCTATAATGGGTTTCGTAGTTTCTTAGTCACAAAAGATCCTAGATTTATCAGTGAAAAACTGAACAAGGTGCTGATTTACGGCCTCATATAAAATGAATTTTATATCCCGAAAGAAATTTGAAGACAGCGAAACAAGTGAAAGTTCTGAGGGCACAAGATCAGGCTAGTATGATACGTGTGGCAAAACCTTCAGCTTTTAGCCAAATTCAAGTAACTTTTATCACGGGATCAAATTTGTGTGCGGTCTCGCGTTATCGAAATGGAATGAAGTTCCTATATAATTAATACTCTGGAAGTTTCTAGAAGATAGAATTGTTGAAATTGCCCATTTGGTGACAGCTCATATTTGATCTGATTTGTCGACTTGTAGGTAAAAGCTCAAACAGGACCACAAACAAGTTCGATCACTGACAAAAATTATTGGAGTTTGGACAAAGGTGTTGCCCCGCATGCCATACTTACCCTCTTATGTCTTCACTGCTCTTTTCAATATTTCTTTCGTGGTATAACATTCAATTCAAATGAGGCCGTAAATCAGCCCCTTGTTCATCTTTTCGTCGATAAAGCTAGGTTCTTTTGGGAATGAAGAATTATAAAGCTCATTAAAAGAAAGTAAAAGGTATCAAATGGGTTAAAATGGGTAATTTACTATTGATTGATCATCGTTCTGTATGCAAATAAAGGACCTTCGAAGAACATAAACAAAATGAGTCATGACTTTCCAAACAACCCAGTTGCATTGCGACAAAAATATCTTGAATTTGATTTTAATATTCACGTCTAATCCAGAATAGATTATGTCGTAGTTCACACGATATTATAAATTGAACCAAGAAATGTCACGAGCAGAGTATCAGAGCATGATACTCAAAAAAAAAAAAAAAAAAAAAAAAAGAATATATCATTTTCACTATTTCTATGAGACTATGCCTCAGTTTCAAATACACACTTCACAAAATTTATTTGCCCAAAAAGCGTTAGCCCAGAAGGGCTATTAATTTCGTTTTGGCATTTTGCGTTGAATCACTATAAACGGCGTATCACTTTTCAAATTGTTGCCACCAAATATTATTGCCTTGCGTTAAAGGAATTAAATAATGAGGAATCGGCATAAATGCATGTATGTTTCTCGCATTGTGATAAAACAACGGTACCTAGAGCCATCCAATTTTGAAAGACGTAATCTTGCACCGAATATGG
This sequence comes from Stegodyphus mimosarum, assembly GCA_000611955.2. Lineage (NCBI taxonomy): Eukaryota > Metazoa > Arthropoda > Arachnida > Araneae > Eresidae > Stegodyphus > Stegodyphus mimosarum. The sequence goes on along the minus strand of KK112972.1, from coordinate 395,686 downwards.
GCATCTGCTAGCCCTAATTTGGAATCTGTTTTGTTATCGATTTCATATTTTGTAAAACAAATGAATTTTTTATTAACAAACTTCGGGATTTCAAAGTGAGCAACAGCAACATTGTGCCGAAAAAATATTTTTATCTCTAGCGCGCGAGACTGTGCATCCGAAATTCTAAAGCTATGCTCATTTCAAAATTATTTTGCGATATTGCTGTTGAATTGAATTTTATGGTTTAAGTGCGAAGAACATGATATTTAATAAATAAAGGTAACACGCAAAACAATAGGAAAACGTCCGTTTGGGCGTAATGTAAAATCTGAAAGCTTTCAATTTTTTTTAAAGATTTTATCGATCTATTACTTACAAATACTCAATAATATTCAGAATACTTACAATTTATATTACTTATTTTAATAGTAGTTTTAATAAAATAGACTTCTACAGACTACGATATTATTCAGAATACCGAATACATTGCGGAGGAAACAACGCAAGACGAAACCATCATCGTATAAAACATGAAACGAGAAAAGAACGCAGGGGTAATAAAACGCCGCAATTTTAAAACATCGTCATCGAAAATAAAGCGGTTCAAAAAAATTGCAATTTTAAAATATCGGCGCCAAAAATTTCGAGGTAAGGAATGAAGCACCTACAAATCACTGCATGAAGGTAATTCCTGTAACCTGTTATTCCATATTTATAGCTTTTTCTCCTGTTTTCGCTAGATAACGCAATTCTCTGTCAAGGTAAATTTTACAAGATTATTATTAGCCCAAAGGGGCATTAGACCGAAAGGGCTATTAGTCACAAAACGGCATTTTGCGTCGTTTCACTTTCTGCTTTGATTGACTTTTCAAACTGTTGCCACCAAATATTATCGCTATGTATTATGTTTAAAGAAACTAAATAATGAAGAATCTGAATGAATGGTTCTGGCATTGTGAAAAAGCAACGGTATCTAGAGCCACCCAGTTTTGAATAACGTAGTTCTCCAACCGGAGACCAAGTGCCCAAGACTGTGGAATCCCGAATTTTCAATTTCCAATTTGTTGTTTTGTCTATTTCAAATATTGTAAAATTTTAACGAATTTTTGATTAACAAACTCAACGATTTCAAAGCGAGGAACGGCATCACTGTACGAAAAGAAAACATTTTTTTATCTCCAGCGCGCAAGACTGTGTGTCGGAAATTTTAAAGATATGCTGTTTTACTGTTTTAAAATATTTTCCGATATTGCTGTTGAACTGAATTTTATGTGGTTTAAATGCAAAGAACATGATATTTAATAAAGGTAACGCATAAAACGTTAAAAAACGCCCTTTTGGGCGTAATATAAAATCTGAAGGCTTCGAAATCTTCAAAACCTCAAAGGTTTTTTTTTCCTTTATGATCTAGTTACTTGATCATATCTTTTCAAGTGGAAAAATAAAAGTATCAAACCTGCGTAGACTAATCTTAAAAATGTGCTCTAACCTGAGAACGTAATTTAGTACAATCTGAAGTAAATGATCTTGGTAGCTTGTAATAAATCTACGCTAATGATTTCATATCATCAGCGTAGATTTATCAAATCATTTCGACTGATTATTTACTTTTGTGCTTGTAGGTATAGCGGCTTCTTTTTTTTACGCACTTTCAACTATCTATACATATAAAGAAGAATGTCTATTTGTGTGTTTATCCGCTAATAACTCAATCACTACTATAGCTATCGTCACCAAACTTTCTACCATAAAAAAAAGAGATATATTAATTAAAAACTTTGAAAACGTTAATTTTTGCCCTCATTTTTCCGAGTGGCAACAGTCTCGCGCGTTGGAGATAAAAATACTTTCTTTCGAAAAGTGTTGCCATTGCTCGCTTTCAAATCGTAGAGTCTGTTAATAAAATATTTTGTAAAGTTTTATGAAATCTACATATGTAAAGAAAAATGTATGTTTGTTTGTTTGTTTATTCGTGTTATTGATTTCTGATCAATTATGATGAATTTTTTTGCCACATTTAATGGACCAAAATTAAATACAGTTAAAATAGTGGATGGAATTTGCGCTTTTACCACCATTTGCTTATAAAGTTGAAAATTATTAAAAACTGCGTGCTATTGTTGCTGATATAATGAGAGAGAATTAGATTATTTTTCTATGGAAAATTTTTTTGTGTGTTCCATATAGCATCAGACTGAAAGATGTATGACTATGAATCTTATTTTTTGCATCGTTATTACAGAAGGATTACAGCGGTATCGTGCTCTCAGTTGTTAGATACATTACTCTCAATCTAAATTTAACTGGCATCGGGTACTTCCGCTAGTCTAAGATACAATTTAAAAGGGAATTGAATGATTAATCATGTTATTTAGTAACACATTTTATCCAAATCGCGTTTCCTTTTCCCTTCCCACGAAATTCGAATAACACCGAAAATTTATTGGGTAAAATATCAATAGGGAAATGTGTTAATCTTGATTTGTAACAAAATAGAAACACATCCTTGACCTCCTTCTTTGCTTTAGCTTTTGATATCTATATATGGTTGAAAGCTTAACTCTTATTTGCCAAGGTGAAAAGGTGTTAGGTAGTTGACGCCTTTTCAACATTAGGAATCATTAGAAAAATATATCTGCCTTTTCAGAGAAATGTGGGAAACTCACAAAACATGCTTTACTAAGCAAAAATTATCAGTCACTGTCTTTGAAAAAAATTAGAAATCTTTAGTTGCATACTGAAGAAAGGACAATAAAATTGTTCTTAGAATCTCTAACTTCTACGTAAGCAATTTTGCATCACGACTGCTTGAGCATAAAGATATAGTAAATGTTTCAGCATAATTGATAACAACAGAATAACAACCGGTATCAAACCCGACAACGCTAGCAATTTAAAATTATTTACTTCCTTGTACGAAGTAAAGAAAGCATTGTAATCTGGAAAAATTTCGGGTATCGTATTTCAAAAGAAATATACTTTTTGACCATTCCCAAAACCATTTGGACAATGTTTTGCGTAATGCCTGTGCATACGAACAGAGTAAAGGACTGATGTTTTCCAAAACGGACAGTGAAATGAATTTAAGTGGATGCAAAAGGGGTCCGTCGGTGGCGTCTGCACATACGCATGCTTATATATATAAGCTTATATATAGTATAACTCAAAAACGATAGCCGCAGAAAGTCGAAATTTAGTATATGGGGCTGCTATAACATTTAGTTGTGCACCTACTTTTTTTTTTATAAAAATCGGCAAAACCAAATATAGATATATATATGTAATGATAGCACACCATATCTGAATACTCGATGATGACATTTCGGTGAAGCACAGATATTACATATTTGATGTTGATCTTTATGTAATATACTAGCCTGTCGACTTTATGTAATATACTAAGTATGCAGTCATGAATCCGTCACTTTTAACTTCCGGCTGTAGACATGACTGGGTGGATAAGGCAGGAATAAGACGTTGACAAAACTAATTTCGGCGAATGACCATCTTTATTTGTAGTCACATCAAAAATATTTCTTTGGTGGACCAATTACTTTTCGATCATATTTGACTACAAATTATTTTTATATACACAGATAAAAAGCTACGACGTCATTTCAGGCAAATAAGCTGCAACATGGAAAAATAGCGTGTTGCCAGCATGAAAGCGTAAGCGAAAGAGAACGCAGCAGTTTGAAGGAAGTAGGGAGGAAGATAATAATTTCAGTTCGAGTCAGAAAAAGTTTTGGTTTACAATTATTTGATTGGGCAGGAGGTATCTGCAATACAAGGTTACGTAATATGGAAAGATCTCGATGTTGATTTTGTGGTTGCCAATTATTTTTTAAAGCAGCTATCATATTTTGTTATATCTTACATATTTCCGCCTTCAAAAGAAAGGTTGGCTGAGCAGGGTGGAAAAAAAAGCTTTAGAGCAGCAAAATGTGAAAGATATAATTTTGAAAACACAAAACAATATCAACTTTTAACCCTCTAACTTCTAACCGTATATATACGGCCTAAAATATTTTTTGTGATATCTGTAAGAATGTATATATACGTGCATATTAAAATATATAATAAGAAATCAAGGCAATATAATAAAAGTACACAAATCCAGGTAGGAAAAATCAGGAGAATTTTTACACTAAAATCAAGAAAATAATTTTTTGTCATAGCAGATTTAGGAAATTTGTGCTTTCCTAGCGAAAACCCTGGACGGTCAGAGGGTTTTAAACAAAAAGTTATCGTCGTAGAATATTGACTGATATTTTGACTCAATTTGATATCTGACTGAAAGTTGTAAAATTTTGAATTCAATAATTTAAACATTGTAGTCTTTTAAAACAATTGCACATTTTTAGAGTCCTCAAGTTGTTAGAATGTCCAATGTAAATTTTGTAAAGTTCTTGACGAAAATAGTTCCACAAAGTAAATGTTCAAATAAAAGTCTTACCATTTTTTGTTAATGTAAATAATTTCCATTATAATACAGAATTTATGATTACTTGAGTAATTTCTTCCCATTATACTTAATATGTAAGATATAAGACATATGATAGCTGCTTTAAAAATAATTAGCAACCTCAAAATCAACATCCTAAATGTGGTGCTCTTCCTCTAAATTCATCTGTTCTTCAAAATTCGAGAGCTTTCCATATTACGTAACCTTTTAAATGCAGATACCTCCTGCCCAATCAAATAATTGTAAACCAAAACTTTCTCTAACTCGAACTGAAACTATCGTCTTCCTCCTACTTCCTTTGAACTACTGGTTCTCTTTCGCTTACGCTTTCATACTGGCAACACACTACTTTTCCACGCTGCTGCTTATTTGCCTGAAATGACGTCATGGTTTTATCTGTATATATAAAAATTATTTGTAGTCAATTATGATCGAAAAGTAATTTGTCTGCCAAAGAAATAATTTTAATATGCCTACAAATAAAGCTGGTGATTCGCCGAAATTTATTTTAAATTTATTTTATCAACGTCTTATTCCAGCCCTATCCACCCAGCCATATTTACAGCCAAAAGTTAAAAGGAACGGATTCATGACTGCGCATTTAGTATATTACATATATTAGATATATACGTAAGAAATTTAGAATTAATTTGTGGCAAAAACCAAAAATTGAAATACACATGTAATAAATTCCAAATAATCCTATAAATGCAATAACGAATTTAATAAATTTGAAAACTGAAACTTTTCAAACAAGCATACCCCGCTCGAAGTTTTTAATTTAGTCTTTTTACTAAGGTTTTATAATTTCTCTTAAGTTTTAAATTCTTTGGATTATGTGATCTGTAAAGGTAAAATTTTGATTTGAATTTTTCACTGAAGTATTCTATTTTTTCACTTACGTTTTAAATTCTTTAAATAGAATTCTCTTTATTTATGGTACAAGATTCTAATTTGTTTTTTGATTGCTTTGGGGAGATCCAGAATTTTCGGGTGAACTATTATAATTAAAATATATTGAAATGTTCATCCGCTAATTCTGGACACAGAAAAGCAAGGATTTTTGTAGAAGAGAGATTTCAATTGATTTCAATGTTCCTCCTCCTGACGAAGTGGCGTTGAAGCTGATTGAATTCCTCTTCTATAGATTTGTTTTTCTTTAAATTTCATTGATGTTTTGAATTGGGGTGTTGCTTGTTTGAAAAGATTTGGTTTGGACATTTATTAAATTCTTTATTGCATTTATAGGAGTATTTGAAATTTATTACTTGTGAATTTCAAATTTTGGTCTTCTGAAAAATTAGTTCTAAATTTCTTACTTTATGTCTTTATTGATAATTTTTCAGCAGCTAAATATCTAGGCATGATTGCGTTTTCCTTTTAAAAAAATCTTTTGTAATTATAAAATACATGTTTGCGTACATGTACCCACCCCCTTATCCAGCTTAAAAGTCCTTACCTGGCTTTTATTTTCGCAATCGTTGGCCGTAGTTATATACTTGCAATTAGAGAAGTATTTTACATGACAAAAGTGTTTCTGTTTTGGCAATGTCAAATTAGAAAAAAATTAATTTTCGACAAATAACAAAATTAACTTTTGTTGCGATATCCCAGTTCCTATACTTATATTTGGGAAAGTTTTATACTCGTTATGAAAAAAATAAAATTAGAACAAGTTTGACACCCGTATGACCATAATTGGCCGGCTGTATAATTTCAAAAATTTGCAATTTTTGATGTCATTTTCGACTTGCCTCCAGAGATTTAATTAAGTTAGAATAATTCGAGGAATTAAGTTTAAATGAAGTGTAGCAAAAAATGTAAATTTAATTGGCCGTACGAGTCATGTTTCGTGCATATCAGATTTTTTAAATTGTTGTCCGAATGACAGTAATTTAAAAATTGTTGTGTTTTTAAACTACAATATATATATCAGTTTAAAAACAATAAAATGCGCAAAATTAAAAAGGCAGTAAATAGCAAGTTCTTAGAATTTAAATGATATTGTAAATTGGTTCTCAGCAATAATTAATTTTATTTTTGCAGTTTTAAATTTATATTTACTTTTTGCAAACAGAGAATATTTGTTAAATTCAAATTTCATTCCTTCCAGCAATGACGCAATGCCATTGCTATTTTTGCATTTAGATATTTTCAAATCAAAATTGCGCTATTCTTACATTTAGATATTTACTATATATATACATAGTAAATATAAATTTTAAATTGCAAAAATAAAATTAATTATTGCTGCAAACCAATTTACAATAACATTTAAATTCTAAGAGCATAGTTAAATTAAGTGTACGATTTAAAACCATGATTAAAAATTAAAAAAATACAAAAAAATCTGAAAGCTTTCAGATTTTGAATTACGTCCAAAGGGGCGTTTTTTAAACATTTTGTATGTTACTTTTTTTTATTGAATATCATGTTCTTCTCACTTAAAGCATAAAATTCAGTTAAAGAGCAATATCGCAAAATAACTTTAAACTGAGCATATCTTTAGAATTTCCTACACACAGTCTCACGCTCTGCAGATAAAAGTGTTTTTTTTCCGTACAACGTTGCCATTGCCCGCTTTGAAATCCTCGAGTTTGTTAATCAAAAATTCGTTAAAGTTTTACAAAATATGAAATCGTTAATAAAACAAATTCTAAATTTCAAATTTGGGCTTCCGGATGCCTATATTCGCAGCAGGATAACGGCATTCAAAACTCGATGGCTTTAGGTACCGTCGTTTTATCACAATGCGACAAACATACATACATCTATGCACATTCTTCATTATTTAATTTCTTTAAATATAATACAGGGCTGCAATATTTTGTGGCAACAGTTTGAAAAGTGATACAGACTTTTAATGTTTCCGACGCAAAATCGCAAAACGAAAACAATAGACCTTCAGGGACAAAGCCCCTTTGGACTAATAATTCCTAAAAATTAATCTAAAAAATTTTTTTAATCTAAGACAAATTAGCATAAGTGAAAAATTGTTGAGCAGGCAGGAGACAGACTTATGAAGGGGAAGTTGCCTACAAACCTAACTCTTCTATTACTCAATTCGCGTTTCGTCATCCATATAGGCAAGGGTAAAAATTCAAAACCAAAAGTAAAATCAAATGTTGTGAAAAACTCAAAATGAAATTAAAAAGAAATTAAACTAGTTAGAATATTGAGAGATTAAGCGATAAGAGATTAGGAATACTGAGTAAAGGTCAATAGGTAGAAAACCAAATAAATTTAAAGCAAAAAAAGGAATTCAAGAAATCTTTATTTTTAAGTAAACACAAATAATTTAGAA
>KK112972.1:332691-387686 GCA_000611955.2 Stegodyphus mimosarum | reverse complement strand
ATAATATATATATATATAAAACTGACTTTACAAGCAATTGCAAATTTTTCTTTCCAGCTTCCATTGCTATTACCTTTTCCACCAACCACTTACAGGAACAAAATACAGTACAATAGAGCTATGGTATGCATATTGAATCAATATAGAGATATTTATATATCTTATGCATAAACAGCGCATGCATATTGAATTCTGTATACGTAGGGGAATATATTTATTAAATTAAATAATAATCTAAACAAAATTAAATATCATATTCAATTCAGTCAAATTCAAGTAATGAACTGGCACAAAAGTATCAAAACTACGAATACAAAAATCTACTGTAAAAAGCTAACAATGATATAAGAGCTGCTACAAAATCCTCAGGCAAACTAACGCTTTGCAAAATCAAAATTAATACAAAACTCATCTTATACTCAAGAAAAATGTAAGAAAAATGAGAAAAATAAAAGTAATTATGATTTTCCCGTCTTAGCACATCTAAGGGGGTTGGTGACCGAGAAAAGTAAACGAAAAAGCCTGTTTCTGAACGGAGAAACTAGATATTTCAAAAATTTAAATATAACGATAACAAAATTTTTTATCTTCCATAAAAAATCACTAGAGGTTACAAAATATTATATGTGTCTGGAAATCTGAACAACCGATCTACTGATCGGCGGCATAAAGTTTTCTGCTTATTCAGCTTTACATTGTTATTAAACCAAAAAGTTAACGGTGAACATATTTTTGCAATTATCTGTGTATTACCGTAGTACCCACAGAAATGGTTGAGAAGTGAACATTTTCAAGCATAACAGTTTCATCAAGCCGCCTAACTGGGAAGACTACCGTACCGTAGTGAATCTGACTGCCGTCCTAAAGGGCCCGGGTTCGAATCCCGGAGAAGGCATGGATGTTTGTAAATGTATTGTGTCTTTGCGGCTTGGGAGCAGTGTAAATAGTATATGGCTAACCAGAAGTTATTTCGTGTGGTTTGGTGATAGAGAAAGAGAAGTGGTAGACCAACAGACCCATTCCCTCCGGAGTGCATTCTTTCAAAATTGGGGATGGAACTGAGCTAAAGTTGGGCTGTCACCAAAATGGTGCTCAAGGCTTTTACCAATCACAGGCGCACTTGACTCCTTGCCACAATGAATACTGTGGTCTTATGCTGACTTTTGAGACATAAGTCAGTTTGGTAACAACAAAATAGTTTCACGTGCTATTTAATATTTCCCAAGCTGGATTTGAGGTTTCAGAGATTGAAAAAACTGAGCAAAGATTCTTAAGATAAAAAAAAAAAGAAATCTGATGTATACATCACATGACTTTCTTGCACGGAATATTAAATTATACGCATTTTGCTTTTCATTTAAACGTATTGGATTGAATTGAATCTACTTCATCGATAGCGCATAAATCACAATACAATAAATGCACTTTCTAAAATTCACTCTATTTGTTTACCATAGCGACACTCTGGCGCTAGGTTTACTTAACAGCCTTACATCTCATTCATATTATAATTCAGAATGCACAAAAATTATATATATCATCTGAAGAATTATCTAATCGTTGCCACATGCTCTACTCAAATATTATAAAAGAAACAGTTTTTCACAGACAATTCAGTAATTCTCATTCAATTAATTCAGTTCTTACTTCGTGACAAGGCAAAAATACATTAAAAACTCAATAAACAAATATGGCCGCCATGAGAAAAATGATTAGGCTTAGCCGCGCTTAAACAACTTTTAAATTGCTGATAATTCTACAAATCTTGCATGCAGATTTACTAAAGGCATAAAAACCTTAACCGAAAGATAAGAACAACATAATTCAATCATTTTTAAAGCAAAAAAATGCGCACGTTACCAACATATAAGAATAAAAAAAACTGAGCTCACTGATCGGAGTAACAAAGTGAATATATATATACATATATACATATATTTATATACTTTTGGTGCGGCCGATTGCAACCAAAATAGGAGATGCACATCTGTACGTTATAGCAGTCCTATACAAAATTTCAACGTTCTGAGGCTACTCGTTTTTGAGTTATGCGAAACACATACATACATATGTACGTACGTACGCACAGACGCCACAAAAAAAACTCTTCAGAATCCATTTGAAATCAGTTTTATAAATTGGGGTAAAAGAGTCCTTTATTCTGTCCTTACTCACGGATGTCACTCAAAAGCATCGTTAAATTACATTCGATTGCGGTCAAAATAGATATTTTCGTTGAAATATGATATCCGAAAGTTTTCGTGATTACGATACTTCCTTTTTACTTCGTACAAAGAAGTAAAAATGCTTTTAAGTAATTAGTTCAAAACAGATAACAATGATAAAGTTATACGAAAGCAGGCATTAATTCAAAGTACGTTGACATGATTCATTTGTAATAAAATGTTCTGCAGTCGAATAAATCTGAATTCGTTTCAAATGTTTCTAATTCTTAGATAATGCGGCTTCTAGAATTTTGATTTCGATTTTGCGGGCATCAGGAGACATGTTCTTGGACTGACGGTGCTTATATGTTGTTTGTTCACTTACTGCATTTAAATCCCTGAAGCTTAAAAATTTCGAGATTTTTTTCCAAAACACTGAACATCCAAAATGATAATTTTATACATTGTAGAGTCATTAGGTTTGCTTATTTATTTATTTATTTATTTTGAAGCAGGATACGTGAAAAATGAGCAATCTCCTCCCCAGGACTCGAACCTCGGACCTCTCGAATACAGTAGCATGGTTTATGCTTCACGCATGCACAATGAGAAGCTTTGTTGGCGTTATTGGCTGGCGTCCGTTATACAGAACTGGCAATATATCATGAGATTGGCAACTAAAGACATGTTGTTATTCCATTAAATTTTGTCACGTTGCAGAAGTTAAGCCTGAATAAGAAGCTTGAGGCGTTGAAGAAGTTAAGCTGTTACAGATTTCTTATATTTAGCGCGATTAGTTTGGAAGGTAATTCTGTGTGCTTGGAATATTCGAAGACGTATTTTGGATTACCGTTAAGGTAAGATAATGTAATCAAGAATGCGAACCGAAAGGATCAAAGTATGTTATTTTCCTGAATGCCTATTGAAAGATGATCTTTTGTGATAGCTGGAAATATGAAATCAAAAACAAATTAAAAAAAAATCTGAAAGATTTCAGATCTTAAATTACATCCAAAGCGGCGTTTTTTTTAACATTTTGTGTGTTACCTTTATTTATTAAATATCATGTTCTCCGCACTTGAACTATAAAATTCAGCTCGAGAGCAATATCGCAAAATAATTTTAAAATGAGCCTATATATAGGATTTCCGATACACAGTCTCGCGCACTGGAGATAAAAATGTTTTTTCTGTAAACGTTATCATTGCTCGCTTTGAAATCCTTGAGTTTGTTGATCAAAATTTCTTTAAACTTTTACAAAATATGAAATGGATAATAAAACAAATTCCAAATTTCACATTTCGAAGGAGGATTACGGCATTCAAAATTCGATGGCTCTAGGTACCGTTGCTTTATCAGAATGCGAGAAACATATATATACATTTATGCAGATTCTTCTTTATTTAATTTCTTTAAATATAATACAGGACTATAATATTTAATGGCAACAATTTGAAAAGTGAACAGACATTTATAGTGAACCAACGCAAAATGCCAAAACAAAATTAATAGGCCTTCTGGGCAAATTGCCCCTTTGGACTAATGAGGTTAAATTACTTGATTATGTTAAGCTCTCAAGAATTATTTGCCTAGGTTTACACATGCCTTTGTAGAAAGCGTGAATTTGAAAGGAAATTTTATCATAACAGTAAATATAAGACGAAATATCAAACAAAAATACATTTATATGTAAAATACTAATTGTTAAAAATTAATTGATTATTGCGCGTTACGAAAATCTACAGCATTAATTTAAGCAGTTCATAAACACCAACATGAGTGAAAAAAGAATAACATGTCTTTATATAGCTTTTTCCAAGTCCCCAGTAAATAAATTTTCGCATAAATTTGGACACCTCGCTCATCGCTGAAGTCTGAATTGTGATTTCATCGCCAAGCCAAACATACATAGATATTATTTGGCCAAGCGCCGAAGGTTCTCATGCTGAAAATATGCCTACTGCGCATGCCTGAAGCATAAAACATACTAGGGCTAGACGCTACTCTCGAATACGCGCCGAGTGTGTTGGTCATTAGACCACGAACGCATGCTAAAAAGGCGGGAAAAATGCTACTTATATACTCCTCCTTTTAAAGGGCGACTGGGGATTAGGGAACAAACTCGTGAAATCCTGGTGGGGCAGAATCATCATCCACCACCTTTTTTTAATTCGGGCGCTATTGTAGAGTCATTAGGCTTATTTTTGTTTTGAAAAAGGAAACGTGAAAAATGAGCAATGCCCTCACCGGGACTCGAACCTTAGACCTCTCGAATACGCGCCGAGTGTGCTGGTTATAACACCACGAAGGCATGCTATGAAGGTAGGAGAAATACCTTATAACATGATCTGTTAAACCGAAGGAACTTCAACGAAATGTGGAATCACTTAGAGGCTCACTCAGAATTCTGATAGCCCGAATAGCATTTAATGGGCTAGCCAAAACATCCTTCCCTAAATATCTGAACATCCTTTCCTGAGTCAATCATTTCCATAGTCGCCAGACTTAACAACTAATACTGCTTGGTAACTATAGCAAGTTTCATAGTCCAAGAGGTTTATTAGCAATAATTTCCTAACATTTTGCTGTGATGCTTTTTGCACACCAGGAACCGAATACTGGAAGTTTGATCCAGGTTGTAATGCAGGCGAACAAGCTAGGTTCGTGAATGGTTTTCGTGTTTTACCAAATGTATAACGCTAATACAAGCCAGTGTCCCCTAGAAATTTCTTTATGTAAGCATTCCTTCCCTTAAGGCTTTCTGCTATACATAAATAATGCGATTCATCCAATAATACTCGTAACAATGTTTTTTATTACTTCCTTGTACGAAGTAAGGGAAGTATTGTAATCATGAAAAATTCCGGGTACCATATCTCAACGAAAATATCCATTTTGACCATTATTGAATGCAATATATCGATGTTTTTGCGTGGCATCTGTGCGTAAGGAACAGAATAAAGGACTCTATTTCCCCAAACGAATTATAAAACTGATTTAAAATGGATTCAGAAGATATTATTTCATGGCGTCTGTACGCACGTACATATGTATCTCGCATAAATCAAAAACGAGTAGCCTCAGAACGCCGAAATTTTGTACATAGGACTGCTAGAACATGTAGATATGCATTTCCCTTTTTTGATTGCAATCGGCCCCACCAAAAGTATATATAGAGAGAGTCTTGCCTAGAATAACGCCCAATGTTATATATACATATATACCCACTCTGTTACTCGGCTCAGTGAGCACAGATTTTGATTCTTACATGTTGGTAAATTGCGTAATTTTTGCTTTAAAAATGATTGAATTTTTTTAAAATGATTGAATTTTTTATATTTTCCGGTTAAGGTTTTGATGCCTTTAGTAAATCTGTATGCAAGATTTGTAAAATTATCAACAGTTTGAAAGTTGTTTAAGAGAGGCTAAGACTAATTATTTTTACCATAGCAGCAATATTTGTTTACATTTGAAACTTAGCAGAATAGTGAATTTTTTGTCAATCTAGAGAAACTAAGCTTCACATCAACAAAGATAACGCCTTCGTTTATTATTGGGAATTAAATCAAGGTTAGTTCATTCTGGAATTTATTCGAGGAAATAAGTGTTTTACATTTACTTCGTAATTTTTAATACAGATATTTTGAGTTTTTGTGTATTTTTGCCTTGTCGCGAAGTGAGAACTTATTTGATTGAATAAGAAATATTGAATCGTCTGTGAAAAACTGTTTCTTTCTTTCTTTCTTTTTTTTTTGTATGTTTAATTTCTTTTATGCATCGTTTTAGATTTATTATAGTATTTGAAAGAACATGTGACAACGATTAAATAATTCTTCAGATGACATAATTTTTGTGCATTCTGAGTTATAAAATGAATGAGATGTAGCTCTGTTAATTGAACCTAGCTCCAAAGTGTCACTATGGTAAACATATATAATGAATTTCAAAGAGTGCCATTATTCTATTGTGTTTTATGCGCTATCGACGAAGCAGATTTAATTGAATCCAATAAATATGAAAGAAATGCAAGAAAAAACAGCGCATAGTTTAATATTCCGTACAAGGAAGTCATGTGATTTACACATCAGGTTTTTTTAACTCTTCAGAACAATTGTTCGATTTCGGAGCAATTGAACTTAAGGATTTTAAATAATGCTAGACGGTATCATACAATTGTGTCAAAGCAGTTCAAGATTCTAAAAAATTCTGTTCGTTGCATTATTGTAATAAGCTGTTCAGAGAAAGCAATCTAATTTCGCTCTTTTTATCCTTACTGTTGAAGACTTTTACATAATTTACCAGTTCATCGATACTAGAATCCTATGAGCATAGTTCATTAAACGACTTGTACTTTCATTAAATAATTCAAATCAACAATACAATTAGAAAATAAAACAGGTGACCGGATAATATCAGGCGTTTCGACCTCGACTAGCTTGTCATCTCAGGTATTTGTGAATTACAAACTAGTGACTCAGGATTTCCGAAAGAGTTTTGCCCAGAATACCGCCCAACGGATCAAAAGTCTTTCCGCAACAGATGACTGGAGGCAAATGGCGACGGATGCTTCGTCAAAAGCGGCCAAGGCCACATTCCAGCAAACTTTTATTGGAATTTTCATCGACGCCCAATCTCGATTGTCAACAGAGGCGTGTATAAAACAATAAGATACGCATCATAACAGTTGCCGTCTCCTTTAGGGTTGTGGTGCGAAGCGAAAGTTCTGTCAAATCCTTTATTCGAAATAGATCAGTTATATCATACCGGAAGGACAACAGGAAAAGTGTGGCCTGTTTCTGGATATTAATTGTTACCATAATTGTTGTATGGCCTTTTTCTAGCATGTCCAACTAGAGAAAACCTTAATGGACGTTGCATAATTTTCTGGTTATTTGGAAGGTTGAAAAACTTTCCACTGCAAATAATACAGGTCATTAACTATTCAATACTCAGTTGGCGATGACGGAAGATGAAATCGAAATACAGAAGGTGGAATAAAAGTAAATAAATAAAAGTAAAAGATATTTTTCATTAGATTTCCAATTCACATTTATTATGCATTTTGTGATTAAATGCAATTACCGCAAACAATTACCAGTAAATGAGCTTGAGGATATGAATTTCAGGAAAATGTATGACTCTGTAGTAAATGAAGATGATATGCACGAACTCAGTCGGGGTTAGTTTTAATGAGCCCGTATAAAAATTAGCTTAATTAAAAATGGTAATATTTTAGTGTATATTTGAACAACATTATTTATCTCGATTTATCTATTATTTGAAATAAAAGAGAATAATAAATTGATTTAGTTTTTAATTACACTAAACAGCGTGGTAATATCTTTTTTTTATTTATTAGTCCAAAGGAGCAATTTGCCCAGAAGGACTACTAATTTCGTTTTGGCACTTTGCGTCGATTCACTAAAAGCGTTGTTTAGCTCTTCAAATTGTTGCCACCGAATATTATTACCCTGCATTATATTTAAAGAAATTAAATAATGAAGAATCTGCATTAATGTGTATGTATTTATATAATATGTAATATGCATGTTTCTCGAACTGTGATATATATATGTAATGTTTTTCGCATTGTGATAAAACAACGGTACCTAGAGCTATAGAATTTTGGATATTGGGCGTTTCCATACTAATATGGGCATCTGGAAGCTCAAATTTGAAATTTAGAATTTGTTTTATTATCTATTTCATATTATGTAAAACTTTAATTAATTTTTGATTAAGAAACTCAACGATTTCAAAGCTAGCAATGTCAACACTACGAAATAAAAAAACATGTTCATCGTCAGCGCGCGAGACTGTGTATCGGAAATTCTAAAGATAGGCTCATTTTAAAATTATTTTGCGATATTGCTGTTGAATTGAATTTTATATTTTAAGTGCAAAGAACATGATATTTAATAAGTAAAGGTAATACACAAAACGTTAAAAAAAACGCTACCTTGGGTGTAATATAAAGTCTGAAGGCTTTCATATTTTTTTTTTTCGTTTGACGGCGGAAACTAGCCATTTTTAGGCTTTCGTCGCTACTAAGACCAGAAGTGGTGGTCATTTTGTTATGGAGACACCTAATGAATCAGTCAATAGCGGGGTGCCGTTGTTTTAACGTGACTTTGCCGACTTGTTGATAGGTATGCCACAAGGGCACGTGACATGGAGAAGTCTGGACTGGGTATAGCAGCAGGTCGGAAATGGCACCTAATAGGTGGCTACCGTTACCTCTTATGAGGGGACAGACAGGTGAGAACAGTGTTGCGAGATTGTGCAATTTTTCCCAAATTTGCGACATTTGACAAACTTGTGCTACTAAAATTTTAGTATTTGCGATATTTTTGCCACTGTCATCATTTTCTTATGCTACTTTTTGCGACTTCAAAGATTTTTTAATATATCGTGAAATTCTTTTATATTAAAATAATGTATCAATTAAAATAATTTAGATAAAAAAAACAGTTTATTTAGGCTTAAATGGAAAATGGCACCTTAGCAATCTTGTTTAGATGTGGGCTTTACTTTCCAAGGCTGCACAGCCTGACGCCAGTATAACGAGAAGGGGGTAGAGGAGAAACAGTGGGAAAGAAAGAAAGAAAAAAAAACTGTTTGGGAGTCCCTTACCTTCTCCCCTCGTCCCCCGTGCGTTTTGTCCCTACGTCAGTTCACCTCCCCCCCAATTCTATGGTGATAACGAAATCGAACAAAAGAATTTGCAGCTTGCGCACCCTATACTGGGTAACCGAACAGAGAAAGAAATGAAATTCATTACCCTGATTATAATATTGCTAAGAACTAAGCAATGGAAATGAGTCAAAAACCAAAGCAACAGCATTTTCCTAAATAGCAACACAAATAAATTAAACAGTGAAAGAACAAGGCTTTTTTAAGTAATCAGAATCAAATAGATCCGCCACACAGAACAGAAAACTCACTGAAAAGCATTCCTCAATTAAATTGTTCCCAATTGAGAAAAAAAAAATCACAACGAATTAAAAAAACTAACCTCTAGCTCAAAAAAATTAATATAAAAACTCTAACAGTCTAAACGTGAGGAGGAATCTCTTAAGAATGGATTTACACAAATTAATTTAAAATAGAACCACAAATTAAATGAGAATTAATTAAAAAAAGAAGTGGATATTTAAACAATCGAAAATGAGCAATATAATTTTAAAACTTTCGTATAAGTTAAAATACGTAATTAAAACGACCGAGAATCGAATATAGTCTTAACTTACGGAACCAATAGATAATACATTTGTGATGACGTCGGAGGTCATGTGAGCTTGCGTAACTACGACGTTACAAAAAGATCACTTGACCTGTGACGTCATTTGCGACTTTTTGATAATTTTTTAGTCTTGTTTTGCTATTTTAGTTGAAAACTTTCTGGCAGCACTGGGTGAGAGCAGGGTCCGGACACTCGGGCGGCTTTCACTGACTATTCGGGTATTGTCCGCATCCCGCAACTGTTCAGAAAAACAACACTGCCAAACAAGTGGGGGGGGGGTGATTTTGGAAGAAAGACGTATTGTGGATTCTTGCAATACTAATGTTTATTACACAATATATGATAATACAAAGATACCTTACAATCAAAAAGTGATCTTCAAGCCCGTTGGACATTTAAAGCATAGCACTAAACATTCCATTGCAAGAAAATGGTGCTATGTTGAATTTAGACAGTAGCAATACATCGTTATACATAATACATTAATAATGCATTTGATATATTAATACATACAATACATAAATAAAAGTTCCTAAATTCTGCAGACATTGTAGAGCACGAAGGCACAGACAATTTGCATCCATGCTTTCTCCAGAATTCGAGCCCGGGCATTTCGATATCACAGTCTGCTTCCCTAACCACTATACCGTCTAGGCGGCGCATGAAAATAACTTAATACAGAGTTTCTCAAACTTTTTGCAAGTGAAGACCACTTTTACAAATAAGAATATTAAGCGGCCCACCTTACTCTTTCTCTGTTTGAAAGCATTTGTTTAACATATGTTACTTATTAGTTAAAATAAATCTTTATATCTTAAACTAATTATAATATAGCAAATGGCTTTGTCCCATCAGGAAATTAGTAACTCGCAATTTAATAAATAAATGAATCTTTACCTGATAGGTCTGGTTCTGAATCGCCGGCGTTGTCTTGAATCATCAGCTTCAATCCTTTAGACACGAACGCTTTATTGACGATATTTACAAAACACTTGAAGATTTATGCTAATAACTGCATCATTATAAAATTATTAATAACAGCTATCTTTACAATAAAACATTAGCTGCTCAACGATGAAAGTCTCAATAAAATACCATTCCGGTAGAATCCTTTCATCTCTCTGCCAACTGTCTGGAACAGCGATAGTGTCGTAGCTGTCTGTCACGGCGCCACCTCTAATGGCGCCTTCGGAGATTTCCCATCAGTCATCGGAGTTTCCACATTAGTATACGTTGTAGAGTCATTAGAATTTTTTCGAAGCTAGGAAACATAGATGAAATCCGCAATGCCCTCATCGAGAGTCGAACTCCGAACTTTCCAAATACGCATTGAGCTTGTTTACAGTTACACCAGGAAGGCATGCGGAAAGTGGTTATTTAAACAATTGAAAATGAGCAATATAGTTTTAGAATTTTCGTATAAGTTAAAATACGTAATTAAAACGACTGAGAATCGAATATAGTCTTAACTTAGGGAAAAAATAGACAATACATTTGTGATGACGTCAGAGGTCATGTGAGCTTGTGTAACTATGATGTCACAAAAAATCTTTCTTTCTTTGGAAGCATTTTTGAAACATATGTTACTACCAGTACACTTTGTAGAGTCATTAGAAGTTTTTCGAAGCTAGGAAACAGATGAAATCCGCAATGCTCTCATCGAGAGTCGAGCTCCGGACTTCCCACATACGTGCCGAGCTTGTTTCCAGTTACACCAGGAAGGCATGCGGGAAGGAGGGAGAAAATACCTTACAACTTACATTTTTAAAACATAGTTAACTGAAATTGATTTAATTTTGCATTAATGTTAATCTACTAAGTCAATACAAGAAATTTTTTTTTAATAATTCAAAGCTATTAGAGTTTTCAAAATCTTTATCTTATTAACTACAAATTAAATAAATTTCGGTACTCAAATCAATGATATAAATTAGCCTGCCGGTTCTTGCATAGTTGTTTTATGCTTGGATGTATGCTGGTAAGCTCAAGTCTGAGATCTACTTATGCATCAAGTCGATTTTGGTCTTTCCTTTTATAAGGTACAACCTAATTTCATAACAGTTATTTTAAGTTTATGCACTTTTCATATCTCTTCTAGTTTCAGCTTACAATTCCTTACCATAGTAAGTTTTTAGGATAGCGTTAAATTCAGACGAGAATTAGAAAGTACTTAAGTTCCACTGACTTCGAGAGAGAGACTTAGTCTTCCTGATTAGTGCGCGTTTGCCTTTTGGCTGCGTTTTCCTAGTTGTTACTATGCCCGCCTGTATTACGTGTCTTTTAATAGCTTCGCTGTCTAATTTAATATTACGGGCCAATTAGTTCAGAATTTGTATTAACTTCGGCTAAATCTCTTGAGTTAGTCATTAGTTAGTTCTTATTTCTTACATTTTTTGAGTTTAAGCCTAAGTGGAGGCCTTGTTGTATGTCCTGAGAAAGGAGCCATCTGTGAATCTTTACTTTGAGTAATGAAGGTAATTAATCCTTCTTGAGTTTACATTTCTGTTCTTGGACTTAAGCGATTATTCGCTTAATAGTTCACTAGGGTCCTCAACACTTGGTTAATAGATAAGAAGGAACATTACACTTTTTATCTGAGTTGCTGATGAAAACCCTTTTTTATACAGATACGTACGGGAACAACTTGAGTATAGGACCCCAGTGGCGATTTTTTGGCTTGGCGACCGAAAAATGTCGCCAAGCCATGGAAAAGCAGTTAAAATTGAAAACACAAGTTAGAATGCACGTTTCAACCAGAAAAAAAAAATTAGAATATATGTTTAAACAGCAAATTTGAAGGTAAATAAGTAAGTGGGGGCATATTTTAAATACTAATATTGAAAATACAAGTTTAGCCGTAAAAAGCAGTTAAAACTGGAAATAGAAGTTAGAATGCACATTTTAAGAAGAAAAATTTTAAACACAAATTTAGAATATATATTTAAACAGTAAAACTGAAAATGAATAAATAAGTGGAGGCATATTTTTAGCAGTCATACTGAAAATGCAAGTTTTAAGTTGTAAAACTGAAAACAGGAGTTCAGAATACATGTTTACATTAAAAATAAAGTAAAGAAATACTGGAAATTTAGTAAAGTTTACAAAATCATGGTAAATTTACAAAGAAATCCTATACTCTGCCCAGTTTATGTCCCTTACAATTTCTAGAAATTTGTTGAATACATCAATATTTTGCTCCTTACAAGATTTTGTGAAAATACAGACAGGTTGCCGAAACGGAGTATTCTAGAATTCGCTGGGTTACCAGAAAAATACCATCCAAAAAGTGCCCCAAGCTGAAAATCGCCAATGGGGTCCTATACTCAAGCTGTACCATACGTAGTAGCAAGATGAATTTTAAAGTACCGTCGTACAGTTTACTATATTCCATTTTCACTGGCAATTAGATCCAGAAATTAACCGTATCTTCTTCTATTTGGAATTTCATTTTAAGTCCAGTGTCATTAAAGAGTTTAATTAACTGTTCTATTTTATCCAATGACAATTTCTTATTTTCATAATCGGAATAGAAAGATTAAGAATTCATGAAAATTACATATTTTTGCCTCTTGGGAAATAAGTTTCAAACTGTGACCGCAAAGTTCCGAGATGGGAACATGGTATGTCATGGCAGAGCTCTTTTTCCAATAAAGGTATAACTTTCTAATAAAAAAAAATTGCAGGTCTCTTTAATTTTAAATTACTAACCCACAAACCCACAAATCAAGTTTCTTTTGATACCTCTTTCATGTGTAGAGTCACTAGAATTTTTTGAAGCAGGAGATGTGAAAAATGGGCAATTCCTTCGCCGGACCTCAAGCCCTGAGCCTCTAGAAAATGCTCGAGTACGCTTCAATTACATAACGAAAGCATACAGAAAGGAAGGAGAAAATACATTATATACTTCCCCCTTTTAAAGGGCGACTGAGATAAGAAGACCAAATCGCCAAAACCTGTTGGGGATGAATCGTGACCAATCAAGGTGATCCAGTTGCCAAATTCTGGGTGGTGGGTCCACAACCTTTTATTTGAGCGCCATTTGTAGAAATATTAGGATTTTTGATACAGGAGATATTAAAAATGCGCAATGCCCTCGCCGGGAATCAAACTAAGGACCTCTCGAATACGCGTCGAGTATGCTTCCAGTTATCCCAAGAAGGCATGCAGGAAGGAGGGAGAAAATACTTTATAAATAGCTCATGGTCACTTAGAACAGCCAGTATGGAGATAGAGATTTAGCTCATTTAGTACATCTGAAAGATATGCCAATGTTCTTTGCAACATGTCTTCACCAGCAATTTATAAATAACATAATGCTTTTGCAAATCTAGGAGGGCAAAAGAGGCAAGCTTCAAGGACCACAGTTTGGAAAACTCTGTCTTAATCCAATCCTGTTTCCGACAAGGAATTTGGTATTTTAAATGCAAAGTTTTTCCACTCTTATGCACAACAATATATCAATAAACAAATCTAGGCTTAAACACATATTAAAAAAAACGAGAATTAACTTTCGTATTAAGTTTTGTTTTCAGTTATCAATTTGAATAAAACAAATTCTTTCTCCTCTTAGGCAAAGCAACGAGAAACTAATTTTAAAAGATTAAGAATTTTGCGAAATGCTTGGGGCACTGTTACTTTCATAAGTGATTCTATCTCATTCTAGAGCTTGTTTTACTAAGGCATCACTAACATGAAAGATATAGTTGTCATTTTTATACCCAGTTTCAATTCCCTAATATCAAACATCTAAATCACAACATATCACCAAATGTGGGAGAGATGTTTGGTGCTAAAATCCACTTTCTCTTCAGAGAACATCTTCTTTGGCACTCCTGGGACCAACGATCTTATGCTAAGATTTTAGTTGCCAAAAGAGCTTGAGAAAATGTTGTCCCTGAAGACAGGAATCCTTAGTATTTATTTCAAAATATAACATTGGATTCAATAGTAGAAACACGTAAGATTCATTTCTTCGAAACTGCAGGCGAAAGAGTACAAGTAAATATTTCGCCTCCTTCTGAACTGTAAGGATCTTTAAACATTTCTAAGCGCTATCTGTAACGGATGGCAACAACGTTTAATAGAAAAATAAAAAAGACAGAAAAGAAAGTAATAGTTTCTGAAAGGGATTCTTCATTATCTAAGAAGCAGTAAGTTTTGATAAGAAGAGGCGTAAAGAAATACGATTACTGGAGAGAACGTGATAGGGTATGTGAAAAGGAAAGAACGAAAGGGAAATATTTTCTACGGACTACTTGGGTACTTTATATAATCTTACTTCTAAATGCTCTTGGGTCTTTAAAACGCGAGACACAACTTTTTTGTTTCTTTTACTTTAATAACAAAGCACCCGATAGAGCTATTCGCTAACGATGCTTTCGGAGGAAAATTTTTCTAAAAGAAGTTTATTTTATTATTTATATTATTCACTGGGAAAAAAGCTCCTTTAGCCAGCCTATTTGGTAGTACTCAAACCTGGCCTGAGTTAAGTGTTCAGGTTTTATCTACAGTGGGTTAAAAAGTATTGACAATTGCTTATAACTGATCATATTAGCCAACAAAGCAAATGCTGGACAATTTGAGCTGGACATAACGAACAAAGGAGTTAATAAACACACAAATCTAATGAAACTTTCATTTTAATATGCTTTTTACACAAAATATACAATAAAAACATAAATTTACATGTCAAAAAAGTATTAGCAAGATCATACAGGAAAAATGTGAGAACGAAATCTATTACCTTGTATTCATACCTTTTGCGTTTATAACAGCTTGTAATGTATTTCTCATAGAGAAAACCAAAGTCTTGGTTGTATTAATGGAAATTTCGTGCCATTCTTGCAGCAGTATATGCTTAAGTTCATTTGTACACGGAATTTTATGTTTATTGACTTCTAGGTTCAATCTGTATCATACATGTTCAATTGGATTTATGTCAGGCGATTGAAGCGGTGTCTTTAACTGGCAAGGAGCGTTATAGAGTAACCACTTCTGGGTGAGATTCGCTGTATGCTTAGAATTATTGTCTTGTTGAAACTCGACTGATGTTCCTAAGGCAAGTTTTTAGGCACTGAATTTCAAGTTATGGCGCAGGATGTCAATGTACTGACGTGCTGTCATAATATCATCAATGAAGCACAAGTTACCAACTCCGCTTGCTGCAATACAATCCCACACTATGACGCTCCCTCCACCATGTTTCACAGTCGGTGTTATATGTTGTTTTTCCATTTCGGTGTTTGACTTTCTACGCACATATTGTCGTCCATCACTCCAGAAAATGTTAAACTTTGATTCGTCGGACAAAATATAACTGTGTTCCAAAACTCGTCAGTTAAATTAACGTGAGATTTTGCAAAATCTAATCTCTGTCTCCTGTTTACTTCTGAAATGAAAGGGTTCTTTCTAGCTGCCTTTCCATAATAACTTCCTTCATGTAAAACATCCCATATAGTTTGTACTTTAAAAGTTTTATTCGAGGTTATAAGGTATTTCTCCCGCCTTCTTCGCATGCCTTCGTGGTGTAGTGGTCAGCACGCTCGATGTATAATTCGAGAGGTCCGTGGTTCGAGTCCCGGCGAAGGCGTTGCTCATTCAAAAAATCCTAATGACTCTACAGTGGCGCCCGAACTAAAATGGTGGTGGATGATGAGTATCCACCACCATGATTTGGCGCCCTTTAAAAGGGGAGTATATAAGGCATTTCTCCCGCCTTCTTCGTATGCCTTCATGGTGTAGTGGTCAGCACGCTCGACGCGTAACCGAGAGGTTCGAGTCCCGGCGAAGGCGTTGCTCATTTTTCACAACTCCTGCTTCCGAAATAACTTAATGTCTTTGCAAAGTATTAGCAACATATTTGGCTAACTGGGGTACAATTATTTTAGGGTTTCATTAACGTCTTTCATAATGCCACGTTTTTCCCTTGCAGAAAATATTTGAGGCCGTCCACTTCTAATCTTATTTCCCGTCGATTCCCTCTCGTTAAACTCTTTTACAACACTTCTAACTGTAAATAAACTTATATTCATTTGTATTCTTATAGCCCGATAAGTTAAACCCTTATTTCTGAGCTGAATAATCATGTTTTTAACATTTGCATACAATTCTTTCGACTTCGAAGCCATTTTTATCACAGAATTAGCAAAATAACGTTTTAAAAGAGCACTGCAGACTTCACACTAACAGGGTTACTTACCAGGTCTAAACATGTGACGTCAACATAGCAAAATGTGCATAGCAGTTAGAACTTTGCCAATACTTTTTTGACATGCAAATTTAAGTTTTTGTTGTATATTTTGTGTAAAAGGCATATTAAAATGAAAGTTTAATTAGATTTGTGTGTTTATTACCTCCTGTGTTCGTTATGCCCAACTAAAATTGTCAAGCATTTTCTTCGTTAGCTAATATGATCAATTATAGGTAATTGCCAATACTTTTTTTACCCACTGTACTTGGGTACTAGTGAGCAGGAAACTGAGCCAAGAGTCTGTTGTTTTAATTTCAGCAAGTTACTGCGCCGCATCTGCATGTAGCATATAGTGAAGAGTTTAAATATTGTTACGGAATGTCCAGGCGCGGTAAGATAGCTTCCCCGCAAAGCAGATTCAGGGTTGCCGCATTTGGCGAGAAATTGCCCATTTGGCGACATAATTAGATTGAGAACATTCTGGGCTAGTTTCTTCACAAAGATATTTTATAATTTTATTAATAAATTTTGTGTTCGTTAATTTTCTTTAGAGGGCTATTAAAAACAAGACTGGGTGATTGATCTCTTTGGTAGGTGGCTGCCAAAGGAGGAAGTGAGCTCTTCTACAGTTTTATTTCTTATTTATGCGATCTGGGGTATATTTCCGAATATAAGCCGACACATGTATAAGTCAAAAATAAAAATATGTTTTTAATTAAAAAAATTACTCAAAATTTAAAACCAATATATAAGCCAAAATGAGGAAAAAAAAAAAACTTGTAATTTTTAAACATTGCACCATGAGGATGAAAATGTCGCCAAGCAGGTAAAACAAATGGAATATTTTCCAATCAAATGGGTAAAATAAAATGCCAGATGCCAAAGACGGTAGTTTTAATTCTGGTAATCCCAAGTGAAGGTAGCAGATTTATTTTATTCATTTGTCGTGTTTTATACTACCTATGGTACACTGGAGAAAAAAAGTGGGAGGCAGTTCTATACTTCCCGTTCTACCGAGCCGATTGGCGAAATTCAAATTTCGTTTTCCATGTCCTGAAAGCGTGACTTATGGTATATATTAGATTTATGTATAGAATTGTTCTAACATACGCATTTTGACAAAAAAAAATGGGATTTTTTTCTGAAATGACATGCCAATTTTTTCCATATTTCGATTCTACAGTAATTTTTGGTGAGAAATTTATGAAGAAATTTAAAAATGTGTATTGGTGCATTTTTTCAGTTTGCGCCAGGATGGCGAACTTTTTAAATTATAGCAATCTATTTTCCTTTCCTTTTTTCCACTGTCCACGAGCGGTAAAAAACGCATTGTTCATATTTTCAAATAATTCTAACAAAGTGCGTAAACCACATTTTTGTTAATATCGCTTATAATAAATACGCCAAATTTCAGAACATGCCAAAATGTAATTTCACGTATATTTTAGGAAATTTTGAATAGAAAAACTAATTCTTTTGCAGGTACGCTTAGAAATACATCTACTTTAAGATGATGGCAAAAATTTTATAGGTTATAAATGTTTATATAAATAAATCCAAAATTTTTTTCTGAAATTTTTCAAAAATTATTTAAAAATACAAATTTTTAAAATAAATCATAAAAAATTGGCGAATTTTATTTGGAATGAACCTAAATTTCGAAATATGAGAGTAAATCAAATAAGTTTAATAAAAAAGAGATATTAATAAATATATATCAAATTCAATTAATACTGAGAAGTTAAAATTTTGAGAGCTAATTTTTTAAAAACTACTCGCGCGATTTTTACAAAACTTGGCAGTTTCGCATAATTTGAATCGTAGAATGGAAATATGGAAAAAATTGGTATGTCATTTTAGAAAAAGTCCGATTTTGTGTCAAACTACCTATATCAGAACACCGGTATATATAAATCTAATACATATCCTAAGTCGGGCTTTCGAGACATGAGAAAAATGTTGAATTTTCTTGAATCGGCCCAGTAGAACGGGAGATAGAGAACTGTTCCATTTTTTTTTCGCATCGTACTTGTAGCAGTCTTATTTTCTGTGCCATTTTATTTTTTGTCTGAAAGATGGGTGGAAAGAGAAATTCTTGTCCGGCAGATTCCAAATTACACATAATCACGTTTGCTGAAAATTCTGCAACGGTATGAAGTCCACCAGCGGCCAAGCAGTGAAGTCGTTGAACAATGGTAGTTCGGTCCGGGGTTCTAATCTCGGCGAACTGGTTGACTGCATGGACGTTTTTGTGTTTTCCCCCATGTGTAATACGTACGAAAGCCAGCATCCATTAGAAAGTCCTCCACGAAGACAACCCTAGCAGATAGCCCTCGAGTGCTTTGCCATTATTAAATAAACCTAAACCTAACAAAACCTAAACCTAACAACGGTATAGCTGGTCGGCAGTTCTCAGTAAATGAAAAACAAATTCGAAAGTGCAGAAAGCTGGGCGCAAATTTCGCAAACAGATCTTTCGTTTTGGAGCGGATTTAACAAGATAACATTAGAAGCAATTTCGAAAATAAAACAACAGGTTTTCATAAAAGTAATACCTAAGCTATTTAAGTTTTTTTTATAAACTTAAGAAATATGAGCTAAATAAATAAACAAGAAAAGCGACAGTTAGCGATTTATCGCTTGCGTCCGGTTAACAAAAAATACCTGCACATTTAGCGAGATTAACGGGTTCGTGTGTAACATAATCCCATAATTTAGCTTCAGAAAAAGTTCCAAAATTTCTGGGCTTATACGCAGAAACATACGTACTTAAAATGAAAGGAAAACTAGAGCTAGTTCAGTTGTAACTCTTGCGGGTTTCAAATAACTTAGAGGTTTGTGTTACCTTAAAATTAAGGTCTGCCATCTGATCTGTACTCTGAATTATCACTACCAGAATATCTAACCATTAAACAAACAGATACAAATTTAAAATTTTCAGATTTATTCTACTTCATCACTTGTGAGTGTTTAAATTAAAATCTACAAACTAAAATCACCAGCCAATCCAGACCTGGTTTCCACAAAAAGCTTTCTTTCACAAAGGATAGAAATTCTACAATTTAAATGTAACTTAGGCAGAAATTACAGACGTTCTTAGACCATAAAAGAACATCAAACACACACTTACTAAACAGGACCTAGCTTTATAAGGTATTTCTTCCGCCTTGTTTGCATGCCTTCGTGATGTAGTGGTCAGCACACTCAGCGGGTATTTGAAAGATCCGTGGTTCAAGTCCTGGTGAAGGCGTTGCTCATTTCTTCAGTTTCCTGACATTCAAAACTAAATAATGAGCGGCTCCCGCACGCGTAAGGGCAAACCGCACATTGAGTTCATCGATGTTAACGAATTTCGCTTACTGCGCATGCTCAATAACGTACCGTTGGCGTGGGAGAAAATACTGGCGAATAAAAATAAACAACCCTACACAAGCCTGTTCGTCATATAGGCCTTAGCGACTCTTTACGATTGCAATACTATAGACACATTTTTGTGCTTGTTGCACTTGCTTCTGTTTCATTTCATTTTGGTTTATTTTGTTCATAAACATTATATTTAATATCAGTTATTTGTAATTATTTCTTTGCCTTTAATTCAGTAATTTAAAATAGATATATTCCTTAAGTTGTTAAAGTATTTATGAATGGAACGCATGGTAAATAATCGATTGCTTTTATTCCTCGGAAGTACAATCAATAAACAACATCATGTAATGTTTTCTGTTTTGTAATCCTTCTAAACGAAAATTTGGGGAGTTTGCAATGAATATTTACACCTAAGTAATGAAGCAACGTACAACCTAACAAGATTTAAAAACCCGAACTGTTTACGTCCAGATAACAGAACATCAGCCATATACGATATTTATCTTCTTTTAAAATTACGCCAAAGTCGTAATTGCGCCAAATTCTCTTCCGGGCATGCGCAGTGTGCGTAATTCGTTTAACATTGTTCAACTGAATGTACGGTCTGCCATTACGCCGCCCGCACAAGGACCAAAAACAAAAGGTGGTGGATGATGATTCTCTACCACCGGGATGTGGCAATTGGGTCCCAAATCCCCAGTCGCCCTTTAAAAGGGGTAGTATATAAGGTATTTCTCCCGCCTTCTTCGCATGCCTTCGTGGTGTAGAGGTCAGCACGCTCGGCGTGTGTTCGAGAGGTCCGTGTTTCCAGTCCCGGCGAAGGAGTTGCTCATTTCTTCAGTTTCCTGACAAAGCTACCTACAACCTCAGTTTAAAGTATTCCCAGGAACTTCTTGCTGGGAGCAGTTTTTTCTTGATCGGCAGGGTAGCGGAAACTAGTTCAGACTGTCATTCTATCGCCAAAACTTTACAATTTATAGTAAAATTGGTTACCACTCAAAATCTACATGACCTCTGGGACGAGCAAGCCTCGTGACAAAAATAGGCAGGAAAAAAAATAATTAGATAACATTTCGTAAATAACATTCGTAATAGTAAAATTTAAGGTATGAAATGAAAAGCGTGCAGTCATAGAAGTACAGTTTGGTCATAAAAAAACTCCCCCGATTTCTGAAGCACTTGCGGCCTAGCAGTCATATGCTTATCGTTTCAAAGCCATTTATGGTTTTTCAATGCGTTAATCAGTCTGTGCGGTAAATTAATGAGTATTAGAAAATTTCGATATGTTTTCTGTGTAACCATAACCGCGAGGTGTATACGAGTCAGTTTCCTTGATAAAGTTATCCACGAGGACATTCCTCCCGTTAGGCAGATAACCCTCCAGTGTTTGGTCATAATTAAATAAACCATAACAAAACAAAACAAAACAAATAGGACGGTAACCGCGAGAGCTGTATTGTTTTTAATCATCAAGTCTCCAGTGTATACCTTCAAATAATAATATCTGAAATTTCATTCCGATTGGTTGAGCGCATAGACCGCTAGTGATTCATATACCGGGGAAGTTTTTTTATGACCGTCCTGTATTTTACAGCGTAGTAGCTTTGGAACATACAAATCTGGATACTAGAGCAATGCAAATGCAGTCTTTCTACATTTTTTTTTGAACTGTTACATTTTATCAGCTGCCATATAGTTTGCCTTGCTATCAAAGTGTTGCCACTGCACGAAACGTAAGGTCTTTAAGTTATTTTTTGTATAAACTCGCCCATAGACAATTCACAGAGTGTTGCCATACGGCAAAACATATGATCTGGTCTTTTAGTCTGTCTTTTAGATTTAATCAGCCTGTAACTGCTGAAGAGATTGAATGATTTAAAAATAATAAACGCACTTCTTAAAAATTTATATCTTTACTTTATTTTTAATAATATTTTATTTTATTTTCTTAATAATGTGTATTTTGTGATATCTATACATATATAAAAATCTGATGTGCACAATACATGACTTCCTTCTACGGCCTATTAATATATACACATTTTTTGCTGCATTTCATTTCAACTGATTTCCTTGAATTTCGTTAGGGGTATATTTTTCATTCAATTAATTCAGGTCTCATTTCGCGGTAAGGCAAAAATACATAAAAATTCAACTCATCTTCGTTAAAAATTGTAAACCACAGAAAAATATAGAACACCAAATACATTTGAACTGAAAAAAAAAATACAACTGAAAAAAAAAATACAACTGAAAAAAAAACATTCAACTGAAAAAAACATTTTTTTACAATTAAAATTAGAGTTTCTACGCAAAAAACAAGCAATTCGGCCAGCGGGCACGAAGTCAGATTTTTCGGTGCACAAAACTGAAAGTTTACTTTTGGTTCCACTCGGCAAAAAGACACTGAAGTTGGTGCACAAACTGACTTAATTCACTATTCGACTAAGAATTTCTAGTGTAAACGAATGGCGGCTTCGTTAGCAAGACTTAGACAACATTTAAATTGTTGGTTATTCTACAACTACTGCATGCCGATTAACTAAAAGTCTTAACCGGAACATTAAAACAACATATTTCAATCACTTTTAAAAAAAAAAAGCTCTATTTTCCGGCTAAAAAATAGGAGCTCATTGAGCCAGCAACAGAGTGGATAGATATATACATACACAGTCCAGTCACATTAATGTGACCACCACGTACTTTCCATGTCAGAGTTAAATAACCAATCACAGAAGGCAGGTGGCAGCACAGTGCAGTTGAGCGTATATAAAGGGTGTGTGAGGGCTTCGGAAAACATTTCAATCGTTGGCGTAATGCAGAAACGAAGCGATTTATCCGACTTCCAAAAGGGCATGATCATTGGCTTTCGGGCCAAGGGTGGAAGCATTTCCGAAACGGCTGAGTTTGTGAACTGTTCGCGTGCCGCCGTGGTAAAAGTGTACCGTGCATGGCAAAATGGGACTGTCCAAAATCAGCGACGTGGCAAATGTGGTGCACCACGGGCCATAGATGACAGAGGCGAACGACGGTTGCGGAGATGCGTTCGGGCAGATAGACGGGCTACCGTTGAGCAACTGACCACCAAAATGAACCAAGGGGCTACCAAAAGTGTCTCCCAAAGTACTATTCAGCGAACATTGCTGCGTCTGGGCCTCCGAAGCAGACGCCTGGTTCGTGCACCTATGCTGACTGCTGTTCATCGACGGCGAAGGCTAGAATTTGCACGCCAGTACAGCAGCTGGACGTCCACTGAGTGGCGACAGGTTGCGTTTTCGGATGAATCGCGTTTTATGCTCCATCGGACAGATGGACGTTGGCGTATAAGGCGTGAAACCTCTGAAAGGAACCACCCTGCAACCATTGCCGGAACGGTCCAAGCTGGAGGCGGGAGCATTATGGTCTGGGGAATGTTTTCCTGGCATTCTCTAGGTTCACTGATCATTGTGGAAGGCACAATGGATCAATACAAGTACGCATCTGTCCTTGCGGACCATGTTCACCCCTACATGCGCATTGTTTTTCCTCAGGATGATGGCATCTTCCAGCAGGACAATGCGAGGTGCCATACAGCTGCCAGTGTACGTGCGTGGTTCGAAGAGCACCAGGATGAGTTTACCGTCCTCCCCTGGCCAGCAAACTCACCTGACTTAAACCCAATCGAGCATCTGTGGGACCATCTCGATCGAGTTGTTCGCGCCATGGATCCTCAACCGCGTAATCTAGCGCAGCTGGCCACGGCATTAGAGTCGGCATGGCTCAACATCCCAGAGAACACCTTCAGGGACCTATGTGACTCTCTTCCTGCACGTCTCGCAGCAGTCCGCTCTGCGAAAGGTGGTTATTCTGGCTTTTGACAGATGGTCACATTAATGTGACTGGACTGTGTATTTTGTTTGGTGCGGCCAATTGCAACCAAACGGGGACATGCGTAACTGCATGTCATGGCAGTTCCATATACAAAATTTCAACTTCGTGAGGCTAAAAGTCTTTAAGTTATGCGAGATACACACACACACACACACATATACATAGTATATATGTACACTGCGAAAAAACAAATGGGACAGTTCTATATCTCCCGTTCTACTGGGCCGATTTACAAAATTCAAAATGCGTTTTTCATGTCTCGAAAGCGCGATTTAGGATATGTATTAGATTTATATACAGCATTGTTAAAATATAGGTATTTTGACACAAAATCGGACTTTTTCTGAAATGACATGCCAATGTTTTTTCCATATTTCGATTCTACGACTGAAATGATGCCAAACTGCCAAGTTTTGTAAAAATCGCATGAGTAGTTTTTAAAATTAGCTCTCAAATTTTTAGCTCCTCAATTTGTTAATGTTAATTCAATTTGTTATGTATTTATATTAATATCTCATTTTTATGAAACTTATTTGATTCTGTATTACGCAATTCGAAATTTAGGTTCATTCCAGATAAAACTCTCCCATTTTTTATGATTTATTTTTAAAATTTGTATTTTTAAATAATTTTTATATATTTTTCGAAACAAATTTTGAATTACAACCTTTAAAATTTTTACAATCATCTTAAAGTAGTTGTATTTCTAAGCATACCTGCAAAAAATTAGAGCTTTTTACTCAAAATTTCCTAAGATATACGTGTATTTATATATTGGCGCGTTTCGAAATTTGGCATATTTGCTGAAAGCGATCATAACGAAAATGTGGTTTAAGCACTTTCTTAAAAATATTTGAAAGTAGAATGATGTGACTTTTTTCCTCTCATCCACAATGTAAAAAGGTTGGAACGATGTGACTTTTCCCCTCCCCCCTGCACAATGGAAGAAAAGAAAAATGGGTTGCCACATATTAAAAAGTTTGCCAAGTGAATTATTCTTGGCTCAAATTGAAAAAAAATCGCTAAGTTAAATTTTTGAATTTCTCCTTAAATTTCGCACCAAATTTTACAAAATTTAATATTTAGGCATAATTTGAGCCGTAGAATGGAAATATGGAAAAACAATTTGTATGTTATTCCAGACAAAGTCCAATTTTGTGTCAAAATACCAATATTAGAACAAAGCTATACATAAATCTAATATATATCTTAAGTCGCGCTTTCGAGACATGGAAAACGCAATTTGAATTTCGTCAATCGGCCCAATAGAACGGGAGATATAGAACTGTCCCCCCTTTTTTTTCGCAGTGTGCGTACAGATGGTACGAAAATATCTCTTCTGAATCCATTTGAAATCAATTTTAGAATCCGTTTTGTGAAAGAGTCCTTTATTCTATCTGTACGTACATATGTCATGCAAAAAATTCTTTAAATTGGATTCGAGAGCGGTAAAAATGGATATTTTTGTTGAAATATATGATACCCAAAATTTTTCGCGATTACGATACTTCCTTTACTTTACACAAGGAAGTAAAAATGTGTGTTTGTTTTCTTTTATACAAATCTACAGTTTAATTCCAATCTTTATGAAACTTGCCACACTCGACCTTCAAAACAAGAGGAAGGTCAAAGTCTACATAAGATTTCTCAGAAATCTGTCGATGGGGGTCCCCACTCTTTATGTACATATACAGTGCTCGACATTGAAAATGCAACACCAAGAAGTAATGGTCGGAAATTTATGCAAATTTTAGAGTAGACGCACGTCACTGAGTTATGCGAATGATGTGAAATGCGCAGCTCTCCGACGCACGTGAAGTAAGATATAAGAGAAGGAACGTGCAGGATGGGCAATATTCGTGTCGTTATTTCTGCCAGACGAATTATCGAAGAAAGTTGGTTTTTGTCCCGGAGGATACGTGTAATAGGAGAGAATGCCAGTCCTCCGTCAACGAAGTTACTTCCAGCAGATAGACGATTTTACGAGGGGTATGGTGATCGGACTGAGAAGGGCGAGTTGGTCCTTACGTCAAATCCCGGCTGATACCTACATAGGTGCGAGCACAGTGCATTGGCTATGGCGAACATGGTTGGAAAAAAGGAATGTGGGAAGAAGGAGGGATGCAGGTGCAGCCAGAGTGACGTCAGCACGCGTGGATCGACGCATCCGCCGACAAGCTGTGGCGGTCCCGCAAGTCATTTGTACCCGATTCTGCAGCATCTGCAAGATACCCTGAATGTTCCCCTGTCGACGAGAACCATTTCCCATCGATTGGTTGAACGTGACCTGCACTCACGGCGTCCGTTAAGAAGTCTGCCATTGACCCTACAGCATAGACGCCAACGTTTAGAATGGTGCCGGACTGGAGCGATGTGGATGACAGAATGGCGAAACGTCGTGTTCTCAGATGAGTCACGCTTCTTATCTTGTGTTTATCCAGTGACAGTCGCCGCATACGTGTGTGGCTTCGCCGCATACGTGTGTGGCGTTGACGTGGAGACAGATCTAATCCGGCAGTAACTGTGGAACGCCCCACCGCGCGACAACGTGGCATAATGGTTTGGGGCGCTACAGCCTACAATTCCAGGTCACCTCTAGTTCGTATTCAGGGCTCTATGACGGCCCAACGCTACTTGTATAATGTACTGCTGCCAGTGGCAATCCCCTACCTTCAGGGGCTGCCTAATGCAATTTTTCCGCAGGATAACGCCCGACCACACAGTGCTCGCATCTGCCAACATGCTCTGTAAGGTATACAGATGCTTCCCTGGCCACCGTATAATCCTGACCTGTGACCAATCGAACATGTATGGGATGTGATTGGACGCCGTTTGCAGACTCTGCCCCTGCCTCGTTCAGAAGACGAACTGTGGCAAATGGTTGAAAGGGAATAGAGAGCCATCCCTCAAGACACCATCCGCACTCTTATTGACTTTATGCCTAGACGTGTTTCTTCGTGCATCGCTGTCCGCGGTGATCCTACATCCTACTGAGCCAACGCGGTTCTCGCTCTGTATTCGGACTACCATTTTGAAATAAAGATCACTTATTGCTACTTGCTGTCTCTGTCTTTTTTCCAAATTTCCTCACTTTCTGGCCATTCCTTCTTGATGTTGCATTTTCAATGTCGAGCAGTGTATGTTACGCGTATTTACATTATATACGTATATTTATTGCATTATTGATTAAAAACTCAGCGACTTTCTGCCCTGCCACTCTGCAAAACGTAAGATGTATATGTTTCAAATTCGATCAGAAAACTCAGAGACGTAAAAAAATTGTGTTGCCACTTAGAAAAACGCAATCATATTAATTTGTCTGGAATTAAATAAACAAACTCGGCTATTTAAGAGAAATGCCTAAATTAAAATATTTTAAAGTATGTTATCGTTCGCCAAAGCGTAAAATGTTTAATTTTTCACTTATTGACACGCATGTAATTGCATTCCACGCATTTTATCAAAAAAAAAAAAAAAAACGTGTTGTGTATCCAAAATCACTTCAATAAACAGAATTAAAACACAAACACTTTCTTTCCTTCGAGTATCATTGCTACGCATGCCGGGTAACAGCTAGTTTCATATAAATTGTAGAACATATAATTTATAATACAACCACCCGATAGGTTATAGGCATCTGCAACGTTGTAATAAAAGATGTTTCTAACACCCCATTTATGTGCTTGGTACGGCATCATCAAGTTTTGTTTCTGTTTTTCTGTGGAATGATGGTGGCATCACAAAATGTCTTCCTCCTTTCAGGAACGGTAGCTTCGCTTTCTTATAACCAATTCCAGAAACGATTCAATTAACGTTTGGCATTCATCTCTTTTTTCCTTTTCTCTTTTTCTGTCTTCAGATTATCATCTGAACATTACCGCACCTTTTTTTATCAGCTGTTTTCAGGAAGTGAAACGCGATTAGCTTCATTACATCTCATGGTTGTCGATTACGATTGTAGTTTTCTTTCTTGAACTTTGTTTCCATTTGCTTGCTACTTTCTTATCTGTCTGAACTGCTATTTTTTCTGTTTTACAACATCCGGCTTAATTATTCATCTTTTATCTTGTCCGCTTTTCCTTCTATCAGTCTTGGACATTAAATTTAAAAAAAAATAAATAAATAAAAGAGAAAATCATAGATACTGTTAATAATTTTAAAAAAAATGTTTCTTATCATGGAGTTCCGACAAAAGAAATAAATTTCATTTCAAAGAAACATTTTTTATATATATCTATAATTTTGCATGTTTTGTTTCTAACTGACCTACAAATCTTATTTGGGAATTCGTTTGCATGAATTTTCGTTTATCTTTTAATTCTGTTCTTTGACTTTCGTTCTTTTGTTTTAATTCTTTTGTTGATGTTCGCTTTTTATTTCCCTTGCCAGGTTTAGTACAGTATAGGGAATTTTATGCTAATTAACTAGTTATTTACAATTTGAGCCTCTATTATAAATTCTCTTTTCCCTATTGCTCACCAGAGTTCAAATAAATCCCGAGTACTTAAATTGAGGTTTTTCGATTTTAAGACAGAACTTGTTTCTGGCATCACCTGCGCGCTACATGGTTAGTTTCCTGCCAGCTCTGATAGTTGTAATTATTCTGCTTTGCATTCTATCGCTGCCGACATTTTAATTGTTATGCTCCGGTAGAGTTAGTCAGCCCCTTTCTAGTTGTAAATAATTGTGTAGCCTTTGACTACTGTTCAACATTTGATTAGATTTGGACTGTTCTGTTTCATTTTACATCACCAGGAGTTGTGGTTATATTGTAGCGCAAGACAGCGCCTTTGTGCTCTAGATTCTGTTTAAAAAAAGGCTATTTATAATCTTTTCATTGCTTTCTCATTGTTACAGACATAGGGATAATTCACTTCATGTCTGTAAGTGTTATTGGACTAAATAGCGTTACCAGAACAAGTATAATTCTACAACTGTTACACTTTCAATGAATGTTTATGATTTTTACCTATACAATTTTGAATATTTCGAACTAATCGTCTCAATATGTACAAGGGATGTTTCCAAAGCTCTAGGAATTTAAGTTATAAAATTTTTTTTTATTTCCTCGATTTGCATCAGCATTACAATCCAGTTTTACAACATAATCCCCGTTTAATTGAATACAGTTATCTCAACAAAAAATTAATTTCTTTAAGCCGTTCTCAAAGCACTTTTCCAGTTTCCTTTATCTCTTCTTATGGCATGGTTAAACTCTCAAATCGAAAACCCCGTAAACGGTTTTTCAAATGTGGAAACAGATGTGGGAACAGAAATGTGAAAAACAGTATACCCCTCATAGATGTTGAACAATTTCTACAAAAGGAAAACGATTACGTTTCGCATCTTCCATGACTGCAAAAATTTAGCAGACAAACAACTGAATCGAACTAAACAATATTGTAACGAATAGCTGCTTAAAACATGTCAGGACATATCTCTGGTTGATAGCAATCCCTTCAGATCTACAAGCTGAACTAGGGCTCAATTCCTAGAAATTTTTAAACATCTTAAGGACACTGTGGGGAAAAAAAAGGGGGGGACAGTTCTATATCTCCTGTTCTACTAGGCCGACTGACGAAATTTAACTTGCGTTTTTTACGTCTCCAAAGCGCGACTTAGGATATTCATTAGATTTTTATATAGCACTGTTCTAATATAGGCCTTTTGACACAAAACCGGACGTTTTCTGAAATGACATACCCGTTTTTTTTTATTTCCGATTCTACGATTCAAATTATGCCAAACTGCAAAGTTTTGTAAAAATCGCACTGGTGGTTTTTAAAAAACTAGCTCTCAAAATTTTAGCTCCTTAATCGAATTGGATATACACTCACTTCCAAAAGTTAAGCACGGACAGGAAAATGCTAATTTTCGCAAGCCAATCAGAATTAAAGAGGATGCAATTCGCTGCAGAGGTAGATGGAAGTATGCAAATATGTTAGGCAACAGTCAATTGCGCTTTCATCTCAAGAAATATGCAAAAAAGACAGTCTTATAAGAAGCCAGCTTTATGAAAGGTTACAAAAGTTGATTGTAAGTGCGGATAGAAAGTGTTTATAACTTTCGTACAATTTGCTTTCAAGACATACGTGTTTTTAAGACTTTCAGCAGACGAATGGAAGATTCTGAGTCTGGCGGGCTGTGCGGCGCATTGTAGCAGGAGAGTCGATCACAAATGTTGCTCTTTTCTTCAGAGTTCATCATTCTGTAATTTCACGTTTATGGAAACATTTCCAAACCACACAGACAGTTGTCCGAAGGCCCGCAGCCGGTCGCCCAAGGCTTACAACACCCCGCTGAAGATCGATATATTGCTATTGTAGCCAAGCGAAATCTCAGAGCGACCTTCACACGTGTGACATCTATGGTTACAACGTCCATTGGTGAGGTGATATCTGCAGCTACTGTACGCCGAACATTACATATGAATAAACTGTACGCCCGGGTACCTCGAGTTTCTGTTCCTCTATCCGTCCAATCTAGAGGGGCACGATTACAGTGGTGCCGGGAACATGTCAATTGAAATTTGTCTGACTGGGGCAATGTCATGTTTACTGATGGATCAAGATTTGCTCTGGAACCAGATGACAAGTGTATAAGGATATGGCGTGAACAGCGAACGCGCAATCAGCCCCAAAACATAACCGAACATCACGCATTCCGAGACGGAAGCTTTATGGTGTGGGCAGGGATTTCATTAGGATATCACATCGACCTGCACATCTTTAAACGGGGTTCTTTGATGGCTGTCCGGTATCGAGGTGAAGTCCTAGAACCCATTGTGAGATTGTACGCTGCAGCAGTTGGCCCTACTTTCGTTTTAATGGACGATAACGCACGTCCCCATAGAACTGACATCGTCGATGACTACCTGGAGAGTGAAAGGATTGCGCATATGGCGTGGCCAGCATATTCGCCCGACCTTAATCCCATTGAAAATCTTTGGGATGCTCTCGGCCGTGCTGTATCTTCCCGTTTCCCACCTCCAGCCACTCTTATTGAGCTGGAAACTGCTATACAAGCAGAATGGCGATTGCTGAATTCTGCGACGGTTGTCCACCTAATTGAAAGCATGGTCACAAGGTGTAAACTTTGTATACAGATGAGGGGGGATCACAGACCCTATTAATGTCCTTTTCATTTTATGTTATTTATTTTCACTTTATACATAATTCTGTTTAAGTCTCCAGTATGTTATTATCTGATAACTTACAAAAAATTAATATAGTTTTCATTTCTGTATATATAAATTTTGATTTTGTTTTATGCATAAATATATATGCTACTTTCCTGACAAATTTTGTGTCAATCAAAGCAGTATTTGTTGATTTTTTTGCATTTTACATCTTCGTGCTTAACTTTTGGAAATGAGTGTATATTTACTAAAATCTCTTTTTTATTAAACTTACTTGGTTCCTTCTTCCAGAATTCGAAATTTAGGCTTAATTCAAATATAATTCGTGCATTTATGATTTATTTGTAAAATTTGTATCTTTAAATTTTTGGAAAAACGTTTTGTACTTTTTTCACCTACGAAATTTTACCATCATCTTAAAGAAGGCATATTTCTAAGCACACCTGCAAAAAATTAGAGTTTTTTATTCAAATTTTCTAAGATATAAGGGAACTGACATATTAGCACATTTGAAATTTGGCATGTTCGTTATATGCGATAATAATGCCAAATGTGGTTTACGCATTATATTAAAATTATTTGAATGTATGAACCATGACTTTTCTCCACTCGTGTACAATGAATAGAAAGGAAAGGAAAATTCTTGGCGCAAAGTGAAAAATGCGCTAAGATAAATGTTTGAATTTCTCCGTAAATTTCGCTCCAAATTTTACAAAATTTAATATTTAGGCATAGTTTAAGTTGTAGAATGGAACTATGGGAAAAAATTGGCATGTCATTTCAGAAAAATTTCGATTTTGAGTCAAAATATCTACATTAGAACAATGCTAGATGTAAATCTAATATATATCCTAAGTCGCGCTTTCGAGACTTGGAAAACGCAAGTTGAATTACGTCAATCGGCCCGGTAGAACGGGAGATATAGAACTGTCTCGTGGTTCCAGGTTAAAAATATGAAGAAAGTAAGATACACTTTCGTACTACGGCAGTTTTTGTCCCGTGATGGTTTTAATAAAAGTGTAAGTCCTTGATTTAAGCCACTTTTCATTTCATTTCATGGATTTCACTTTTCATTTCGTTTCATTCAAACTCTTCTTTCTCCGAAAAATCTATAGCTTGATTTTATGCATCGAAGAAAAGCAGAATTTCGTGAAACAAAAAAAAATCATAATTTTAGCATATTTACAAATAGGACTTTAAATATCTCTCATCTGTCTCAATTCCCTTATTTTTTAAAAAAAAATTTCCCAGCGGTCAGGTTTTTTACTAAGGGGAAACCTCTCATATCTCTCTTCGTCCCAATTTCGATGGAGAACACCTCGGTGGACGCATCCGAAAGCCTTCCGCTTTCCCTCTACTTTTACTAACCTCTCCAGAGGACTTTGAGCTTGGCACTATTTTAAGTGCCTCCACGCTGCAAAGATTCTATACACATACTAACATTGATGCCTTCAGCGGGATTCGAATGTCGCTGAGGCAACTGCCACCCAATCATCATGCTGACAGGGTAGCCGTGTTTTCTTGATGTAATACATATTTTTTCGGATTCCATTTCGACAGCTTAATAAGCATATTTGCCTGCACTGTTTTCATGGAAAATTCAATTTAATGATATGTGGAAAAGTATGTTTCTCATTAATGGTTTTCGCTGTTTGTCTTTGATTGACATTCTGCTGCTCAAGCAGTCTGTGATGTGAGATTCTTCCGAAATATATACATGCGTAACGTAGAAAATAATTAGATTGTAGATACATTAGGTATTTTTGAAAGCAGGAGAGATGATAAATGAGCAATGCCCTCGTCGGGACTCGAAACACTGACTTCTCGAATGCGCGTGGAACGTGCTGACCACTACACCACGAAGACATGCTAAGAAGGCGGGAGAAATACCTTATAACGTTTATAGAACTTTTCTTTCAAAAGATTCCATCTTTTATTTCAAAGATCTTCGCTTTACATTATATAATGTCACAGACATGGCATTAATATATGCTGTTATGCACAATGAACATCAGTTTTTGCTGCCGTCAACACAAAGAAAAGAAATTCAAGAGTGCGGCCTCCCACACTTCTCAGTCTCCATGCTTTACGATATGTAAAGCAGTGCGCTGTGACATCACAGGAAAAATTTAACTTGTTCGCTTACAGCTCCACTTGTGCATTACAAGGGTCATAACTTCACCAGAAGTATCAATAGAGTTTACACAAAGAATATGCATTGTTAAGAAGGAAAACTTCTCCGCAACAGGAGTGGTTCCGTCCCAACGTAGAGGGAAACAGCTGCTCAGGCGCAAAATATCTGTCGCTAAAGCTCGAAGCCGGCGTCGAAGTTCTAAGGTCACGTTTATCAAGAGTTCATCAAACAAGTATCGTATTAAATTTCTTCGAACTTTAAAGGAAAAGAAAATATTTTTTAGCTTCGCGCAAGTATCTAATTAATGGATGAGTTATTTTAGAGAAAAAAAAAAACGAAAATCCGAGTTTAAATTATCGCGTAAAAAATCAAAGAAAAAAACGGTTTGACAAAGAACGTTGTAGAGATATTGGGTATTTTGAAGCAGCAGTCATGAAAAATGAGCAACGCCTTCACCGGGGCTCGAACCACATACCTCTGGAATACGCGTCCAGCGTGCTGACCGCTACACCACGAAGGCGGAAGAAATACCTCATATGCTCCTCCTTTTAAAGGGCGACTTGGGTTTGAGGGACCGAATCTCCAAATCTCGGTGGTGGAAAATCATCATCCACCACCTTTTTGTTTGGGCGCCACTGTAGAGCCATTAGGTTATTTAGAAGCAGGAGAGATGAAAAATCAGCGATTCCCTCGCTGGGAATCGAACCATGGACCTTTTGGTTACGCGTCGAGCGTGCTGAGCACTACACTACGACGGCCAGCCAAGAAGGCGGGAGAAATACCTTATAACGTTTCTTCTTCACATGTATCTCAATTTCCTGTACACATCGCGGAGGGAGGAATTCCCACAGCCAAGTTCCGTCGCCAAATCCCTTGGCGAATTTTCCCTTCCGCTTTCTAGTGGCGTAATAGCAAACTATTTTATATTACGTCTACGGAAACTTTCTTTCTTTATATGGACGTTCTTTGGTTTAGTGATCTACATTGTGTCTGTTACCAAAGCCTTTCAATTTCGGGGAGGCTGATGGAGAAATGATCCTGTTGCTCGTCTGATATTATTTCAACTATAACCAATCAGAAGACTTGAAATACAACCGAGAAATTATAAAAGAGAGATTAATTCAGTCTGCAAACGTTTACTGACAGAGCAATATGCCAGAAAGCTTTTAGACTCTCTACTAGAGACACTCTTGCTGCAGCCCAAATCCTTACATCATGAAGACAATACTTATCTTTTTTACGAATTCGTTATTAACTGTCAAGCGTAGTTATTGTTGTTAACAGAGCTTTTATAGATTTATAATAAATAAACTTTTATTATTTATTATTTTTTTAATCA
Organism: Stegodyphus mimosarum; assembly: GCA_000611955.2. NCBI lineage: Eukaryota > Metazoa > Arthropoda > Arachnida > Araneae > Eresidae > Stegodyphus > Stegodyphus mimosarum. The sequence continues at coordinate 353,242 of KK112972.1, read as the reverse complement.
TCACTTCAATTTTAAAGCATTGCTAAATGTAGAAAATGCAGTGCATCAGAGGCGATGATACAACAATGATATTTATATCTAACAATGGCTAATCTATGGTTAGAGGACCTGAAACGGGAAGTAGGTTATCCATTTATAATAGAAAAATATTTTTCGAATCGACAATGCGTGACATTGAGAAGAAATGACTTTTTTCAATTACTCACCATAAAGGTATATTTCCTGCATGAATATCGAAACTAAATCTGATGGTAAATTGTCCAGAAAATCTATCACCTTCTTTGGTCGCTTCTGCGACTAAGTGCTTGCAAGTTTAAAAATTAAAGTATTTCTTTTTTTTAAGCCCAAAGAGACAATTTGCCCAGAAGGGCTAATAATTTCGCTTTGGCATTTTGCGTTGGTTCAATATAAGTGGCGTTTCACTTTTCAAATTGTTTCAAAATATTGCAGTGCTGCGTTATATTTAAATAAATTAACTAATGAAGAATCCGCATGGATGTACGTTTCTCGCATTGTGAAAAAAAAGGTACCTAGACACATCGCATTTTGAATAACGTAGTCCTCCACTCGAATATAGGCATCTGGAAATCCAAATTTGGAATCTGGTATTTGTTTTAGTATTTATTTCATACTTTGTAAAAACTTTAACGAATTTTTGATTAACAAGCTCAACAATAAAAAGCCATACTTAATTCCAGTTACACCCCGAAGGCATGAGGTAAGGAAGGAGAAATACCTTACATTCTGCCACCTTAATGGCGGCAGAATTTAAGAATGTAAGGTACCACCACTTTGGGGAAGGTGGAAAGGCAGTCGCTAAATCCAGGTCGTGACGATTGTCGTTCACCACATATTAGCTCTAGCGTTACTTTTAAAGTCATTAAGTTTGTCAAAGCAGGAGAACATTATTTCTCATGTTTCGTGATTTTTCATGCTCAAAGCCCTCACCAGGATTTCAACTGCAAACCTCCCAGTTGCCAGCCGAACGTGCTTCCGAGTAGACCACGAAGGCCCGCGGAAAGGAGGGAGAAAATACCGTTACAAATTTTGTATACATATGGATAATTATGGTGAAATTTTATGTGAAATTGTTGCATTCTTCTGTATAACGTAACATGAAAATCTAGAGAATAACTGAATGACTGTAATTGATATTCTGCGTAGATGGAACCAGAATTTGGCCCTCATATGCCTTCCAGTAACTGCGGGAAATACTAGACATCTTTCGGTGGTCAGCGTAAAGTGACCTTAAAGGTCACAGTAAAACTCACTATATAAGGCCGGAGAGAGTTCTGCTTGTTGTAGTTGTTAGAGTGACTTTGGAGAGCTTCGCCTTTTAGATGCGCTTTGCATTCGGTTGTGTTTTAACGTTTCTAGTAGTCTGAACTGTAACTATTGATCGTGTTATGTGATACCTGAACAGCTATACCAGTATTTTTGTGGAAAGTTCCAGAACTCTGAAGTGTTTCTTTTGATAAAATAAACCTTATTAATCTATCATCGGACCAGTGTGCATTCAATCTATTACGAAACCGAACGCTCGTTACACATTTTTACGGGTTTTTCGCCTATATCCTTTTCTAATGATTACCTTAATTATAGCAAAGTTTCCACTTTTCCCCTTTCGAATAGATCGAAAGATAATTTCCAGAAGAAAGTTTAGTTAGAATCTTTAACATAATTTAGAACCTTCTTAACGAACTTTGCAAAATCCACTTAGGAACTGTTAACAACAATCTTGAGGCTGATACAAATGACAGATTTTTTTAAATAAAAGTTAGCAAAAAGGGAAGAACTGAATGCAACTAACAAGATCGGATATATCAGAAGACTTGAGAAACGGGGGGAGGGTCACATATTTCTTTGCGAAGCTAGTTAAAACAAAACCATTTTCCTGCTTTTCCGAGGGAGTAGTTTTCTTTCCTTATTATCCCACTAATGCCTTAGTGGTTAAAGCCGCTAAACTCTAATACTTCAGCGGATGGGTTGACTGCATGTACCTTCGTGGATTTTCCCATGTGTCACGTGGATATCAGTTAATTTCTGGTTGAAAGTCCTCCACGAAGGCGTTCATCTTATGAGGCACATAGCCCTCGTGTGTTCTTCGTGTTTTTCTTTATGACTAATTTCCCTTCTGTGCACTGAAAAGACAAGAGAAAACCCGTACGTAAGATATATTAAGTTACAGTTTATTAATTAAATGTGCTTAATTTTTTACTTCCTTCTACAAAGTAAAGGGAGTATTGTAATCACGAAAAATTTCGGGTATCATATTTCAACGAAAATATCCATTTTGACCACTATCGATTGCAATTTAACAATGTTTCTGAGTGACATCTGCACGTAAGTACAGAATAAAAATAAGCATACGTAAGTGCAGGCAAGTAAGTAAGTAATAAGTGCACGTAAGTACAGAATAAAAATAAGCATACGTAAGTGCAGGTAAGTAAGTCAGTAATAAGTGCACGTAAGTACAGAGTAAAAATAAGCATACGTAAGTGCAGGTAAGTAAGTAAGTAATAAGTACACGTAAGTCCAGAATAAAAATAAGCATACGTAAGTGCAGGTAAGTAAGTCAGTAATAAGTGCACGTAAGTACAGAGTAAAAATAAGCATGCGTAAGTGCAGATAAGTAAGTAAGTAATAAGTGCACGTAAGTACAGAATAAAAATAAGCATACGTAAGTGCAGGTAAGTAAGTCAGTAATAAGTGCACGTAAGTACAGAGTAAAAATAAGCATACGTAAGTGCAGGTAAGTAAGTAAGTAATAAGTACACGTAAGTACAGAATAAAAATAAGCATGCATAAGTGCAGGTAAGTAAGTCAGTAATAAGTGCACATAAGTACAGAGGAAAAATAAGCATGCGTAAGTGCAGATAAGTAAGTAAGTAATAAGTGCACGTAAGTACAGAATAAAAATAAGCGTACGTAAGTGCAGATAAGTAAGTAAGTAATAAGTGCACGTAAGTACAGAGTAAAAATAAGCATACGTAAGTGCAGATAAGTAAGTCAGTAATAAGTGCACTTAAGTACAGAGTAAAAATAAGCGTACGTAAGTGCAGATAAGTAAGTAAGTAATAAGTGCACGTAAGTACAGAATAAAAATAAGCATACGTAAGTGCAGGTAAGTAAGTCAGTAATAAGTGCACGTAAGTACAGAGTAAAAATAAGCATACGTAAGTGCAGGTAAGTAAGTAAGTAATAAGTACACGTAAGTACAGAATAAAAATAAGCATGCATAAGTGCAGGTAAGTAAGTCAGTAATAAGTGCACATAAGTACAGAGGAAAAATAAGCATGCGTAAGTGCAGATAAGTAAGTAAGTAATAAGTGCACGTAAGTACAGAATAAAAATAAGCGTACGTAAGTGCAGATAAGTAAGTAAGTAATAAGTGCACGTAAGTACAGAGTAAAAATAAGCATACGTAAGTGCAGATAAGTAAGTCAGTAATAAGTGCACTTAAGTACAGAGTAAAAATAAGCGTACGTAAGTGCAGATAAGTAAGTAAGTAATAAGTGCACGTAAGTACAGAATAAAAATAAGCATACGTAAGTGCAGGTAAGTAAGTCAGTAATAAGTGCACGTAAGTACAGAGTAAAAATAAGCATGCGTAAGTGCAGATAAGTAAGTAAGTAATAAGTGCACGTAAGTACAGAATAAAAATAAGCATACGTAAGTGCAGATAAGTAAGTAATAAGTGCACGTAAGTACAGAATAAAAATAAGCATACGTAAGTGCAGGTAAGTAAGTCAGTAATAAGTGCACGTAAGTACAGAATAAAAATAAGCATACGTAAGTGCAGGTAAGTAAGTCAGTAATAAGTGCACGTAAGTACAGAATAAAAATAAGCATACGTAAGTGCAGGTAAGTAAGTCAGTAATAAGTGCACGTAAGTACAGAGGAAAAATAAGCATGCGTAAGTGCAGATAAGTAAGTAAGTAATAAGTGCCCGTAAGTACAGAATAAAAATAAGCGTACGTAAGTGCAGATAAGTAAGTAAGTGCACGTAAGTACAGAATAAAAATAAGCGTACGTAAGTGCAGATAGGTAAGTAAGTAATAAGTGCACGTAGGTACAGAATAAATATAAGTATACGTAAGTACAGATAAGTAAGTAAGTAATAAGTGTCCGTAAGTACAGAATAAAAATATGTATACGTAAGTGCAGATAAGTAAGTAAGTAATAAGTGCACGTAAGTACAGACCCTTTTCCCCAAAACGGCTTGTAAAATGGATTCAAAAGAGATTTTTAGTGACCTCTGTACGTACCTATGTATGTATCTCGCATAACACAAAAAGGAGTAGCCTCAGAAAGTGGAAATTTTGTATATAGAACTGCTATGACGTGTAGTTGCACACTTCCCTTTTTGGTTATAATGGGCTGCACCAAAAGTATATAACTATATATATGTATATACTCGCTCTCTTACTCGACTCGGTGAACTCAGATTTATTTTTATGCTTATATTTTTGTAAATTGTGCATTTTTTGCTTTCAAAGTGATTGAGTTATGTTGTTCTTATGTTCCAGTTAAAGTTTGTATGCCTTTAGTTAATCTACATGCACTAGTTATAGGATTATGAACAAATTAAAAGTTCTTTAAGTGCAGCTAAGCCTAACGGAGCAGCCATATTTGATTACATTTGATACTTAGCAGAATAATGAATTAAGTCAGTTTCTGCACCTTCAGTGTCTTTCTGCCGAACCTCCCCCACCGGGGGGTTGACGTAGAGATCTCTGTGAAGCTACTGGCTAGGATCTGTCCTTAGGCCGTCTCGGCTACGGAGTATACAAATTATGAACCTAGTGGTTCTGGATGCCCCGAAAAGGTCATTGGCCAGCCCGGTGGTCTGGCAAGTCTTAGAACAGAACGGCTGTAGTAGCCCGGGTGGTAGCGTCTCGGGTATGCCGCGTAATGACTCTCTGAGACGGGCAGCCCGATCGACTACTAGGTAGACGACCAGTGGCCTCTTGGGCCACTGGGAATTATTTGGGTTATTATTTGGGCCTCTTGGGCCACATTATTGAAGTAATTCTAAGTGCGTTAGTATTAGTTAAATCTTGCTACGCACCATTTAGTATAGAGGCCAACCTCGCGTTTATAGCTCTGTGAGCAACGACTACTTAATTTCTATTTAATTTTAGTTTAAATTATTTGATTGTTCAGTTTAGACCCAAGTGCGGTCATTATTTTCTGTATCTCTTGGGAATATTACTGCAGGTGCGTTGGCGCTGAACCTTTCAAGGTTTTGGGTTAAGGAGTTGAACCCCTGTCCCAATTCGGAGAGGGGGAAGGACCTTTAGTGCCATTTTTTAGGCGGAAAAGGGAACGCTCATAAATTGTTGTTGTTGTCCTTAATTGCATATAACCAAGAATAAGTTATATCCAATTGTTTTTCACTTTTTAGCACACCCAATAATATTTTATAATTTTAATATTTTAAAATTTTTTTTGTGCATCGTTTTTTACAATATTAGGTATAAACGTAACTTTCATGTACACTGCGAAAAAAAAATCGGACAGTTCTATATCTCCCGTTCTACTGTGCGGACTGACGAAATTAAAATTGCAGTTTTCATGTCTCGAAAGCGCGACTTAGGATATGCATTAGATTTATATATAGCATTGTTCAAATATAGGTATTTCGACACAAAATCGGACTTTTTCTGAAATGGCATGGAATTTTTTTTCCATATTTCGATTCTACGACTCAAATGATGCCAAACTGCCAAGTTTTGTAAAATTCGCACGAGTAGTTTTTCAAAAATTAGCTCTCAAAATTTTGACTCTTCAATGTTAATTGAATTTGGTATGTATTTATTAATATCTCTTTTTTATGAAACTTATTTTATTCCTTGTTATAGAGTTCGGAATTCAGGTTCATTCCAAACAAAATTCGTCCATTTTTTATGATTTATTTTTAAAATTTGTATTTTTAAATAATTTTTATAAATTTTTCGAAAACATTTTTATATATAACCTATAAAATTTTTATAATCACCTTAAAGTAGATTTATTTCTAAGCATACCTGTAAAAAATTAGAACTTTTTAATCAAAATTTCATGAGATATAATACATAAATTTATATATTGGCGCGTTTTGAAATCCGGCATATTTGTTGAAAGCCATAATAACGAAAATGTGGTTTACGCACTTTGTTAAAATTATTTGAAAATAGAACGATGTGACCTTTTTATCCTCTTATCCACAATGTAAAAAGGCAGGAACGATGTGACTTTTCCCCTCCCCCCTGCACAATGGAAGAAAAGAAAAATGGGTTGCCACATATTAAGAAGTTTGCCAAGTGAATTATTCTTGGCTCAAATTGAAAAAAAATCGCTAAGTTAAATTTTTGAATTTCTCCTTAAATTTCGCACCAAATTTTACAAAACTTAATATTTAGGCATAATTTGAGTCGTAGAATGGAAATATGGAAAAACAATTTATATGTTATTCCAGACAAAGTCCAATTTTGTGTCAAAATACCAATATTAGAACAAAGCTATACATAAAATTTTCAGTCAGAAATTCATTTGATATACATGGTATGAATAAAATGTTGGGACGCCCGTAATATTGCTTCTATGAAAAAAAAAAAAATAAAAATAAATAAATAAATAAATAAAATCTGAAAGGCCTTTAGATTTTAAATTACGTCCAAAGGGGCATTCTTTTAACGTTTTGCGTGTTACCTTTATTTATTAAATATCATGTTCTTCGCACTTAAACCATAAAATTCAGTTCAACAGCAATATCGCAAAATAATTTTAAAATCAGCATATCTTTAAAATTTCCGATACTCAGTTCCGCGCGCTGGACATAAAAAGGTTCCCCCCCCCATAGAGTGTTTCCATTACTCGCTTTGAAATCGTTTGTGTTAGTTCATCAAAAATTCCTTAAAGTTTTACAAAATATGAAATAGATAATAAAACAAATTCCAAATTCGGGCTTCCAGATGCGCATATTCGGGTGGAAATGTACGTTATTCAAAACTGGATGGCTCTAGGTACCGTTGTTTTGTCACATTTGGAGAAATATACATACATTTATGCAGATTCTTCATTATTTAATTTCTTTAAATATAGTACAGAGCTGCAAGATTTGGTGGCAACAGTTTGAAAACTGATTCAGACTTTTAATGTTTCCGACGCAGAAGCGCAAAACGAAAACAATAGTCTTTCAGAGACAAAGTCTCTTTGGACTAAACAATTTTGAATGTTTATGACCTTGAATTTTAAGAAAGCTTTATGTTTAGGAGCAAATTTAATTATTTAAAAAAAAGACAAAGGAAAACGAGACATTGATATGCTAATCACGATGCTATGTGATTTGCATATCAACTACAATTACAATTGCAGTTTAAATATCTTACAGTCCTTGCAATTAAACTAATTACAAAAAAGAAACTACAGTAGTCAAAATAAAATGGTTTCAAGGCCTTGAAGACATTCTTAGTGATCAAGGAAAAGAAGACGAAAAAAGGACGTAATTTGTACAGCATAGTCATTTGCAAAGAATGCAGTTATCGGTTGTTCAATAACACAATAAAAGGGATAGAATATTTTATACTTACTTTAATAACTTTCTTCAAATGAGTTTCTTTCAGTGAAAAATTTCTGAAATGTCATTTAATCCATATGCACACACATTCGGGTAAAAATTATTCAACTGAAAAAAAAAATTACATAACAAAATGCATCATCGAGTGCCTCTAGCTATCCACGCACTTTTCAAGACCATTCATTTAAAGATAGTATTTAAAATAAATAAATAAATAAAAATTAATCTGAAAGCTTTCAGATTTTATATTATGCCCAAAGGGGCGTTTTTTTTCCCGTTTTTTGAATAGTTCTGTGTCTTACTTTTATTTATTAAATATCATGGTCTTTGCACTTAAACCATAAAATTCATTTCAATAGCAATACACAAAATTAAAAAACGCATATCTTTAGAATTTCCGATAGACAGTCTTGCGCTGTTGACACCAAATATTATCGCCCTGTGTTATATTTAAAGAAATTAAATGAAGAATCTGCATAAATATATGTGAGTTTCTCGCACTGTGATAAAACAACGGTAGCCACAGCCATCAAATTTTGAATGACATAATCCTCCTCCGAATATGGTCATCTGGAAGCAAAAATTTGAAATTTGGAATTTGCTTTATTATTGATTTCACATTTTGTAACACTTTAACGAATTTTCATTAAAAAACTCAACGATTTCAAAGCGAGCAATGACAACACTGTACGAAAAAAAAAATACATTTTTTATCTACAGCGCGTGAGATTGTGTATCGGAAATTCTAAAGACATTCTCATTTTAAAATTATTTTGCGATATTGCTGTTGAATTGAATTTTGTGTTTTAAGTGCGAAGAACATGATATTTAATCAATAAAGGTAACACAGAAAACGTTTTTCCATTGGGCGTAATATAAAATCTGAAAGCTTTCATTTTTTATTTTTTATCATTATTAATATATTTACTTTTGTTCACTATTCTTGGCCTCTTCTCGAGTTCTTCATCTGTCAATTTATAAAAGAAGGCCTATTTAAATTTAAATGCATCTTCTAGTGTACTGTTTAAATATTAACATCCACTTGGCATAGTGTATTCCCCAAACCCAAATCTCACATTTATCTAATGATGTTTAGGTTCAACTATTGGGAACCTTTTGCATCTTTTGATACCTTTATTGTAGAGAAATTTTGAGAGTACTTTGTAAAGACTTTAGGTATTTATTTGGAAGCAGGAGTTGTGAAAAATAAGCAACCTCTTCCTCCTGAATCGAATCACGGACCTCTCGGTTATGCGTCCAGCGTGCTGACCACTACGCCACGAAGGCATGCAAAGAAGTGGGAGAAATGCCTTATATACTCCCCCTTTTAAAGGGCGACTGGGGATCAGGGGACCCAATTGCCAAATTCCGGTGGTGGAGAATCATCATCCACCACCATTTTAGCTCGGGCGCCAGTGTAAACACATTAGGTATTTATTTGGAAGCAGGAGTTGTGAAAAATGAGCAGCATCTTAGCCGGGAATCGAACCACGGACCTCTCGGTTACGCGTTGAGCGTGCTGACTAGTACACCACGAAGGCATGCGAAGAAGGTGGAAGAAATACCTTATAACTTTAAGTAAGATGAAATAAAATTTTTAATCATTTCATTGGATAACTGAATAGTTTAAAAGGTGTCCTGAAAAGATTTAATTTATTAACAGATGCACATGATCGGATTACGTCCGATATATATTAGCCTGAATGATTCATGTACCAATGAAGTATTAAGTATGTAAGTTCTTACGTATCCCTTGAATTATAGAATAAAGCTCCTTTCACATGCCTTCTGGAAGGAATTGTTTTAAGATTTAAGTATTGTATTATTATTTTCAAGTTCCTATACACCATGGCAATAGTAAACATACTTCTTTCAAAAATAGTTAAGTTTTATTAGCTTAATACTCACTTACTCTTGCTCAGAAAGCAGCAGAGAAATTTTATATAACTTCTAAAGCTTACACTGAGATAGAGCAATTAATTACTCGTGACCTGGAAGGTAATATTATACTTAATTTATTCCAAACTACTACACGCAATGCTTTCTTGTGTGTAAAAACGATGTCAATTATTTCGGTCACGAATTTTCTGACACAGTGATATCTGCAGTTTAAAACGACATCCATTATCTTATGCAAATATTGCTATAAACAATAGTCTGTTCTATGTGTTATCTTTGACGAATTCCACTTTTGTTTGATAAAGATATTTCCGGTCGGTGTAAGAGTTGCAAATCATAACAATTCTTATTGTTTGAGTTTCATTTAACTCATTGTACATTTCTTATTATTTTGGTCAGTGTGGTTGGCCCTAGCGCACAAAAGCAAACTCAAACTTATGGGCGTGTATCTTCACGGAATTTGTAGGATTAGCAACCAATGGTCAAGCACAAAAAATCACCTCCAGAAGAGAAGCAAGTCTTCAAGCTTGGTTTCTTAACAGAACCTAGTAGCAGGAGTCAATAGTTTCCGATTCAACACTAACTGAGTTAAAACTAACCTTCATCAGAGTGGGGTTCCACCTTTTTCTTTCGCAGTTCAATGTGAGGAAGCTTGTACACCGATAAGCGAATAATCGCTTGAGTGAGTGAACAGAGACTTAAGATTCAAGAAGGTTTAATTACCCTTTATTTCTCAAAATAAGGATCAACACAGGTGCCTCCTATCTCAGAGCGTACAGCAAAGCCTCCACTTGGGCTTGAACTCAAATTAATAAGAATTTCTTAACTAAATTACTGAGACTCCCTCCTCTTCCCCCAAAAATACGAAAAATAAATTTATGATAAGCGTATTAAACTCAAAGTCTTAACCCTGTCGTCGTAAGCTAGTCGCAAATTAGTAACTAATAGATCTAATTCTTTATGCCGCAGCATAAAAGCAGGGAATTTCCACGTTCCACTATCCCGATTTCCTAATGATGTCCTGTCATAAAGCTGCCGATACCTTTACGCAGAGCAGTGACTATTCGTTGAGATAAAGACCATCACACAGGCGTCTCGACATCTTGATAAAGATTGTATTCTTCATGGCATAAGCTGAACTTCATAACTGGGACATGTACACTGCGGAAAAAAAAAGGATATTTCTGTATCTCCCGTTCTACTGGGTTGGTTGACGAAATTCAAATTGCATTTTTCATGTCCTGAAAGCGCGACTTAGGATATACGTTAGATTTATATATAGCATTGTTCTAACATAGACATTTTGACACAAAATCGGACATTTTCTGAAATGACATGCCAATTTTTTTTTCAATATTTCGATTCTACTACTCAGATTATGCCTAGATATTAAATTTTGTAATTTTAAGAGAAATTTATGGAGAAATTTAGAAATTTATCTTGGCGCCTGTTTTTCAGTTTGTGCCAAGAATAATTCACTTGGCGAACTTCTTAACCCTCTGAGCGTTATGACCGCCTTTATCCGGTCATCAGAAGTTTTGCTACTTGGCATATATTAGCTTATAATTTAAGGTATTAATTTATAGCAACCTATTATCTTTTCGTCTTCTCAACTGCAGACGGACGAAAAAAAGTCATTGTTCATACTCTCAAAAAATTTTAACAAAGTGCGTAAATCACATTTTCGTTGTTTATCGCTTATAATTAATACGTCAGATATCAAAACGCGCCGAAATGTAAATTCACGTATATCTTAAGGAATTTTGAATAAAAAACTTTAATTTTTTGCAAGTATGCTTAGAAATACATCTACTTTAAGAAGACGACAAAAATTTTATAGGTTATATTTAAAATTTGTTTCGAAAAATTTATAAAAATTATTTAAAAATACAAATTTAAAAAGTAAATCATAAAAAATAGGTGAATTTTATTTGGAATGAATCTAAATTTCGTAATATGAAAGGAAGAATCAAATAAGTTTAATAAAAAAAATGAGATATTAATAAATATATATCAAATTCAATTAACACTGAGGAGCTATAATTTTGAGAGTTGATTTTCTAAAAATTACTCGTGCGATTTTTACAAAACTTAGCACTTTGGCATAATTTGAGTAGTAAAATCGAAACATGGAAAAACAAATTGGCATGTCATTTCAGAAAGAGTCCGATTTTGTGTCAAAATACCTATATTAGAACAATACTATATATAAATCTGTCAGGACTGAGTGTTCTGTGCGTAGTCTTGGCAAACATCGTTGTGAAACTCCTTAAAGTCCTTAAGTCCTGATCTGGAACAGGGAGCTGAATGCAGCTATGTTCTGGTTGTAGATACTGTGATTAAGAGGTAGAATAACTGCACTTGAAAGGTATTTAAAATCCTCTTTTATTACATCAATATTATTTACAACCACTTCCCAACTCGGGAGGGATACAGAAAGTAAAAGACAACACTTGGGTCTAAAATGAACAATCAGGTAAATTTAAAACTAAAGCTAAATAGAAATTAAATTAATCTTTGCTCACAGAGCGTATACGCGGAGTTGGCCTCTAACTGAATGGTGCGTAGCAAGAATTACTAATACTAGCGCACTTTGATCTATTTCAATAAGCAATCATGTAGCATGGCTTAGAATTTAGCTGCTAGCTGGTCAGGCGAACGTCGAATAGATTGACCGTGATCTGAGACTAAAAGCTCTCTCACACTGAGAGGTTTCTACCACTTGCTTAAATAGAACTTGGCTCCACTTCAAATTAGCATAACGCTGAAAACGCGCGCTTCTTCTAACGGGAAGTTGAAACATGAGAAGAAATAGAAAGATTTAAATTAAAATAAAACTTTGTAAGTTTAACTAAAAGCTTACATACTTCCCGCCAGAATTGCAAACGTTAAATTACTGTGGTCCAAACGGACCATGTTGAAACTTGCAATTCTAAACAAATAGTCAAAATTTAACTCTTCTAAACTTAGGCCAACCCTTACAAGACAATATCTGTTGGTGAAAAATATTTACAGACGAAACTTGCTTTGTACATAACTCTTCAAAAAATTTTTTTTTCATCCATGTCTTACTCCTTCCAGGAAAATCTGAAAGGAAAGGAATTTTAGTACAACATAATAACAGTAATTTCTAGGTAACATGCTTTATTCTTACCCGTGTAAATTCGCATACACACATTATCATTCAAGCACCATTAAATTCTTCCCCCAATGCTCTCTCACCGGTGTTGGATGAAAAGCAAACAGCCATTGCGGTTTTTTTTTTGTTCGGGGGTGTTCAAATCTCCCACCTACGTGACTAACATTAGTTAGAACTTGACATACGAGACCTCAAAAGACGCCCTATAACCAGCTAAACCTGAGGTTCTCACTAGCTTTATGTCTAATACTTTAAGTGTATTTGGTGGAGAGCCTATTTAACACTTGCATTCTAAATTTACTCAAACTTTAACTTTTCATGCATACAATTCGCTGTTTGCACGTAGAATGCTTCATTCACATTGATATTGCACCTAACGTGCATTGCTAGCATAATTTACATTTTATGAACCTATAACAATTTCATAGCAATCTTGAAATACAAATGTAGGTTAAATTTCTAAGTTTACAGGAAGTGCTTCCTATTCTTTTCTCAAGGTACTTTTCTGAAACATCACATTACACTGAAATAATAGTCCATAGCCTAAATCATGTTCTTCCATTTTCCGACTTTTCATTCTAGAAATTTTACAAGTCTTTCGGCAAAGCATAATACAAAATCATTTAGTTAACATTTTTTTTCAGCGATTCATTGCTTTTACAAAATTAATTTATTTACAATGCTTCAGAATCTACATTACAAACATTAAGTAATTTTAAGTCTTTGCAGAATTACAATTTCTAAACAAAAACATTTTTCTTTCAAGATAAGTACTTATCGCCCACTTGGCGTAAAACGCAACCTCGCTTGAGGTAAAATCAACCCTGCAACTTGCAGTACACTCGAAAATTAACTAAACTTTGGAATAAGAAATACTACTTATCTTGTTGTGGTCAGCCATCCTTTTCTTGGCCCAATCCTTGAAAGTTGGGTAAGTTGAAGTTTGGGCCAGTTTCCTTGCCTTTGGCTGTTCGTGATTTCTAGCTTGTTGCTCATCCCTGTTTCTCTTATGATTTCGGCGTTCCATCTTGGGGTACTTGCGCTGGGGAGGAAGTTGCTTTGCTGGGCGTTTGCTGGACTGGGCCCTTCTCCTGGGCCCTCGTTCGTCGCTGCTCCTGGTTCCTGCTGCATTCGGGACGTTGATCCTCAGCCTGCAACCGAGGCTGCTTGCTTCTCAGGCACCTCTCCGATGTTTCCGCAGTTCTCTTGGCTACTTTGGGCTTTCCTTGCCCATTCTGTTTTGATTTTTTATTACTTGCGCCTGCATCGTCAGTCTTTCTTTTGAATCCACATTTTTGGTTTTTATTTCTCCTACTTTGTTGAGGGGGAGCTTTCTTTTTCTGTCTTTTTGAAGCCATTATAGCTGGTTCCTGCTGTTTTCGCTGAGGTACATCTTCCGTGAGATTAGATTGCCTCGGATCCTGGAAAAAATCTTTAAATATCTCCATTTTATTACGATTATAAAAAGGCTTAATCTGGTCAACATGGGCAGTAATTCTTTCCCCATCGTTTCTTTTTAGTATAACAAGAGCTTGTGTAACTTTCTCAATGATGTAAGGGCCTTCAAAACGCGGAAAAAATTTCCCCACCTTTTCTTCTAGGGCATTTGACAAGTTATGCTTGATTTTCAGTACTTCATCTCCCACATTGTACTTGACCCCTCTTCTCTTTTGGTCACAATATAATTTTTTTTTCTCTGGGCCATTTCTTTGTTACCTGTCGCTTCTCATATCAAATTTTTAATGTCACTCATTTTAAATTCTTCTGCCCTTTCCTGGACAAAGAAAAGTTTATCTAAGGGTGTCAAAATTTTTCTTCCAAGAAACAGTTCAGCGGCAATTTTTTGTTTAGTATCGTGTTTGGCGGTCCTAAGGGCAAATGCAAATTCATTTATATGGCTATCCCAGGTAGAGTGATAGTTTTTCACATAACTTCGAATTATTTTCACTACATTTCTATTAACCCGTTCCGCTATGTTTGACTGCGGACGATACGGGACCATCTTTAGATGACGTATGCCCAGTTTTGCACACATTTCCTCAAAAATATTACTAACAAACTGGGGACCATTATCGGAAATAACTTTTAGGGGCGCCCCGTATTTTAAAATATACTTATTTAAAATTGAATCTACTACAGTTTTTGCAGACGCGCGTTTTAGCGGAATCAACTCTAACCATTTATTAAAATGGTCCACTATAACTAAAAGATATCGGCTTTTGTTAACTTTACTTCTAGGATAAGGTCCTAATAAATCGATGCCTATTATTTGATTTGAGAATTCTGATTTAATACTCTTTAGGAACCCGGCCAGGCGGAAATTAACATAATTATTTAATTGACATGTTGGGCACGACTGGACATACGCCCTAGTAAACTTTTGCAGTTCTGGAAAGAAAACTACCTCGCGAACCCTTTGGACAGTTTTTCTTATGCCTAAATGGCCCGAAATGGCACAGCTGTGCAACTCCTCTAATACGTTCAATCTAATGCTAGCTGGGATAACCGGTCTGAACTCGTTGTTCTCATTAGTCGTTTTCGTATAAAATAACAGTCGGTCAATTATTTCGTAATTTGCGGCCCTATTTCTTATCGGCACAATATCCGGATGACTGAAATTCTCAGCGTCGGCCAAATAATTGTATATATTTTTGAACTCCGGATCTTTTCCGAGTTCGGCTATTACTGTTTCACGAGAATCTAATACTTTGGATGTCAGCATGGCTATCTTAATTACACTTCCATTTTCATCTAAGTTAATTCTGCTTAAAGCATCTGCCACAACATTTTCTTTTCCCGGCGTATGTTTAATTATTAGATTATACTCTTGTAGTTTAAGAGCCCACCTTCTTAATCTGGGTGATAAATTTTTCCCAGAGTAGAGTCTAGTGACCGCTGCGTGGTCGGTATATACAGTTACTGGAGAACTTCCAAAGAAAACACGAAATTTGTGTACTGCTGATAATACTGCGAAGTTTCTCTTTCCGTTGCAGAATAGTTTCTCTGGGTTTCATTTAATGTTCGAATGAAAAAGGCCAGGGTTGCCCATTTTGAGAAAGCACTGCCCCAATCGCAAAATCTGAAGGTTCCGCTGAAATTTCTAATCCTTTAATCCCCTCCGGAAATTTTAAGACGGGAGCTTGAGTCAATGCGTCTTTCATTTTTTGAAACGCCAAGTTGGCTTCTGCTGAGCACGAAAACCTAGCTTTCTTTCTTTTCAACTTTAGCAGCGGCTCAGCTATTTTTGCAAAGTCTTTAATGAAGGACCGATAGTATGAACACATACAAGGAGTGATAACTTCTTCGCTGTTTTAGGGACAGGATAATTTTTAATAGCTATTATTTTTGACTGATCCGTTTCGATTCTATTTTGGGAAATTTTAAATCTTAAATAGCGTAACTCTTTTGCGGCAAATTTACATTTGGACGCATTTATCTTTAAACCAGCTTCATTTAACAATGAAAAAACCTTTCTTAAATCTTGTAAGTGTTGTTCTAGATTACTACTCGTAATTATAATATCGTCTAACTATATGAACGTACTTTTACCAAGGACCGGTCTTAAGATGATATCCATACATCTTTGGAACGTTGCCGGAGCGCCGGATAAACCAAAAGGCATTCTAAGAAATGCGTACGTGCCAGACTTAGTTATGAACGCGGTTTTGGGGACGTCTTCGGGTTTTACCCCAATCTGAAAATAGCCACTCGTAAGATCTAATGTGGTCATGTATTTTGTAGACGAAAAATTTCGAATTATCTCTTCGATTATCGGCAACGGATATACGGGATATTTTGTGACGGAATTTAACTTGCGATAATCTATAGCAAAACGCCACAGCTTCGGGTGCGTAATCGGATAATCATTATTTTTCTTGCATAGAACTACTGGGCTAGCATAACTGCTAGAAATTGGCGTGATGATTTTATTCTTTAACATTTCTTTAATATGATATTCAATTATTTCTTCTTTAACTTTGTCGTGTCGATATGGCTTTTGCCTAACTGGCTGAGCATCCTCTGTTTCAATATTATGATTTACGACCTGTGTGAAACCCGGTACATCGCTAAATAAATTTGAAAAGTAAGTCACTTACCAGGCACTGGAGTTTTTCTTTTTCTTCTGCCTGTAGGTGCTGCAAGTCCAGGTGCGGGGGCTTATCATTCTTGGTTTCTATGGGTTTCATATTCAGTGTTAACTGTCCGGATTCCAAATCTAATTTCGCCTCTGCCAGTCTAAAAAAATCCACACCCAGAATAATACATGTTTGCAGGTTTCGCACAATATAAAATAAAATTTTTACCTACTCGTCGTTGATACGCACGAACAACGGTACTTTGCCTAAACAGCTACAGTTCTCTCCTTGGGCCTCTATGACATCCGTGTCTCTTGCACTAAAAATTCTGTAACGGCGAAAGTGCTTCTTGAAAAATCTTTCTGATATAAAGCTGCTTTGGGCTCCTGTATCTAAGAGAGCCGTCGCCGGTATGTTGTTAATTAAAACTTCAATCTTCGGTAAACACAAATTCTTCACTACCACGGTGTTTAAATTAATTGTGGAAGGGTTTTGCGCTGCTTAGGACTTCTTCACCTTCCTCGAAGAACTCCATTTTAGTTTAAATTCTTCTTATTCTGGTTGCCTTCGGAATCTTTGCTTGTTCTTCTATTGAATTCCCTTCGTTTGCCGCTCGATTTAGAAGACACATCTTTCTTAGGCCATTGCTTCGCCTTATTCCCGTAGCTTTGATTTTGCTTCTGCTGGGGTCTTGGCGAAGGTCGTTGGGTTTCTTAGCTCGATGAAATCTTGAACTTGGGGCAGTAGCCTAGGAAGTATAATTTGAATAACTTCAGGATCCGGGCGACTTCCATACAAAAGCTTGAAAACTTGAATTTTTCTCAAAATAAAATTAGACAAATCTTCTAGTTTTTCTTGGTATAAACTAAAAAGTTCCGCTTCGAGTCTGTCTCGATCTCGTACTACAGGAAATGCTTTCACCAAGGAATTTTTGAAATTTTCATACGTATATGTGGGGCTTCCTGGTTCCCCCAAGAGATTCTTTCCTATGCACTTAAATCAACTTAGCGCTTGGCCCTTCAAAGCGCTGGTAGCGAGAGCGACTTTCTGAAATTCGTGAACTGGATATAGCATGAAGTGGGAGTCTAGCTTTTCCAGGAAATTAATTACGGCTGTCTTGCCGTCAAAACTTGCCGCTGGCTTCATGGCTGCTCTCATGGTTTGTACGATGTAGCCAAATCCTTCTAGGCCAGGAGGTGCTATCTCAGGATTCTGGACAGGTACAGCAGGTACCTCAGGTTCGTCTTCTCGTCTTACAGGCCATCCTCTTATTTTCCTTCGGGCGCTAGTGTCAGGACTGAGTGTTCTGTGCATGTTCTTGGCAAACATCTTAAAGTAACTCCTTAAAGTCCTTAAGTCCTGATCTGGAACAGGGAGCTGAATGCAGCTATGTGCTGGTTGTAGATACTATGGTATACGTGGTAGAATAACTGCACTTGAAAGAGATTTAAAATCCTCTTTTATTAAATCAATTTATTTGCAACCACTTTCCAACTTGTGAGGGATACTGTGAAGTTCCTCTCCCTAGCGGAAGACTTTCCAGAACTCTTTCTTCGCGAGGCTGAAAGACGATTAAGGGAAGTGACGTAGCTACCCCGGAAAAACCGGTCGAGGCAGGCTGGTGGGGTGAAGACGGGACTGGTAGAGTTTTTTTTTTTTTGGCTAGGGAGTGAACCGGCAACCATGCCGTGTTAAAGGATATGACTTAAACATGTGTTTCTTTTCTTTGCGCGCTATATATATATATATATTGTATATAGTTTATTTTAATGGATAACAGTGTATTCGTTTTGTAGTGTAGCTGTGATTGTTATGTGTAATAAATTAGTGGATAAAATATCAAACGGATAAAGATTATTTCCTATTGTGGTGAATGCACCAGACGAACCCGCCTCGTGTTCGAATGAGCGCGAGGCATGACAAAGTGGCGCAGCCGGTAGGATGGTGTGGAAAAGGAAATCACCAAAAATACGAAGGAAATAAGGTCGTAAAATGTGATTTAAATGAATGTGATTAAAATGAATGTGATAATTCACCAAAGGAAGGAAGATGACAAAAGATGGTCATGGAAGCAGAAAGTGGCATGCCTAAGCCTACACGTGCAAATAAGTGAAAGGGTTTATGAAATTTCGTCGTGTGAAAAGTGATTAACCAGTGTGTGATAAAAGTGATCATCATGTTACCGTGGTGATATTATTATTTTACGTGTCTGTGCAGTGTGATGATTAAATTGTACAGTGTGAAGTACAATTCGACATTTTCTACTATCGGGATCAAAGGTAAGTCCCTCTTAATTTCTTGGGAAGCACACTATATGAATGAAGAGAGCTCCCTCCCTATAATTACTATAGTAACTGAGAAAATTAAAATTGGGTTAATGTCGGTTAATAACATGATTAGAATATGGCATTCGTTAAAGCCAGTAGGCACTTAGGAAGTACATTTTATAGGCAAATAATGAATAATGATTATTTTTGTTGTTAAGGAGATAATATACGCTAAATGAATGTTAAAATAGTTCAAAAATATATCAGCAGTAATTTTGAAACATTTAATTGTGTGCTCATGTTACTAATTGCGGTAGAAATGATTATCTATTTTTGTTGTTGCCTTGTTTTGACAAAATATTTTAATCATTGAAGTTAATAGATTGATTAAAAATTAATTAGTTTAATGATTTGAGAACAGTAAATGTTTGTGTCGTTGCCAAAATATGTAAAGCCTTACGGCGTAATGCCAAAGTATGCAGAAATATTTTGTTTGATACTAATTCAAAAGCTAATATAATTTTTGATATTTATGTGTTTAACAATATATGGTCAAATATATGTTAATGTGTAATATGAGAAAGGTATTATTCATGATTGTGTTTATAATGATAATATTTGCTAAGTGAATAATGGTAGTATTCAGTAGTAATGTAATATGTATGTTTGCCTGTAAAATCAAGTGTTATTCAGGTGTTGTCTGTGTAAAGCTGTAAAACGAAATATCAGATTTTAATATGGGTCCTAAAAGAAGAAATAGGGTGTCAGAAGAATCTGATGAAATTATTAAGAACATGCAGGCTCAAATTAAGTTAAAGGAAATGGAGCTGCAGTTAGAAAAGTGTAAGTTAGAGGCAGATGCGGCTAAAGATCGATTAAAAGAAATGGAGTTTAGGGAAAGACAATTAGAGAGAGAACACGAGATAAAAATTAAAGAACTAGAAATTCAGAGTAGGATAATAGATAAAGGAGAAAGTAAATCGGGCTCAGAGAATGAAGGGGTTTCAGATGCTGAGAGTAAGGGAAATGATTTCTTGAAACATTTAAAAATAATGAAAGGAGTTATGATTGACCCGCCATCTAAAGCTGAGGAATGGCCGTTCTTTTTCTATCATACGGAAATGATGTTTAATCTCTATAAAATTCCTGAAGAACATAAGGGGAAAATTATTCTGCAGAGTTTAAAAACCAAAGTGAAAAGTTTGATCTCAACTCTGGGGGAAAGGGATTTAGATAACTATACGAAACTTAAAGACACAGTATTAAAGGAATTCCAGATTACTCCACTACAACATAAAAGGAATTTAGAAAAATGTGTAAAAAGGTATGAGGAAACGTACACTCAGCACATAGCGAGAGTTGAGGCAGCACTTGATTTCTACTTAGAATCCAGAAAAGTTAAGACTTTTGATAAATTAAGAGAACTGTTGATCGTTGATCAAGTAAAAGATCAATTACCCGCAAATGTTAAGGCGCATACACTGTTAAAAGAGGTAGAAAACTGGTTATCTCCGTCCGAGCTTGCAAATGATTTGGATAATTACGTTGCAGCAATGCCTAGAAATTACAATACGAGTGCTCAGGAAGTAAATAAAATGGGACAAAAACA
>KK112972.1:316681-328585 GCA_000611955.2 Stegodyphus mimosarum | reverse complement strand
CAGCTATGTTCTGGTTGTAGATACTGTGCTTCAGTTGTATAATAACTGCACTTGAAAGGGATTTAAAATCCTCTTTTATTAAATCAATATTATTTACAAATCACTTCCCAACTCGGGAGGGATACAGAAAGTAAAAGACCACACTTGGGTCTAAATGAACAATCAAATAAATTTAAACTAAAGCTAAATAGAAATTTGATTAATCTTTGCTCACAGAGCTAATCGCGGAATTGGCCTCTAACTAAATGGTGCGTAGCAAGAATTACTAATACTAGCGCACTTGAATTTATTTCAATAAGCAATCACGTAGTAAGCACTATGGCTTAGAATTTAGCTGCTAGCTGGTCAGGCGAACGTCGAACAGAATGACCGTGATCTGAGACTAAAAGCTCTGTTCACGCTGAGAGGTTTCTACCTCTGGTTTAAATAGTCATTGGCTCCACTTCAAAATTAGCATAAGCTGAAAACGCGCGCTTCTTCTGACGGGAAGTTGAAACATGAGAAGAGATAGAAAGATTTAAATTAAAATAAAACTTTGTTAGTTTAACTAAAACCTTACATATCAAATAAAAGTCTCAGCTTCCCTTACGGGAACTTAATATCAGACAGTCTTTACTTAATTGGCGTCTCCCATATTAAGCACATTCAGATCTATTGAGACCAATTTATTGAAACGTTGAATGTTGAAAGTCTGAAGTATTCCAGTTTGTTTGAGATCAAAATCCAAAATAATGTCTTTTATTGGCTCTTCCTTTACCTATTTGTGTAATATATTGTTAGAAATAAGACGATACTGGAAAATATTCTAATGAGCAGTACTGGACAAATTTTTTAAAGTTACTCTGAAAAAATGCATGCTGCGTTGCAACACCCGATGAATTAATTTGAAAAGGAATGCGCAAAAAATAATTTTTACAAGTATTGTGCAAGTTATGCTTTGGAAATTGTTTCAAGACGTATGTGCATACTCCAGAAATCAGAAATAAGAATCGCTGTTTCCATAAGTAGCTCTCAAGAAGAAATATTAGGTACAATGTAGGGATTGATATTTATTTTAAAGAACCAGTTAAATTTAATTTTAAGTTACTTTCCTATAAGCCTTCATTCCCCTAATTGTCAGTGCCAGAATATTTAAATTTTGTAGCGCGCGTATGAAATGCAGATTCTACCAGTGGGAGAATAAGTTTAAATATGGCGGTTCCAGTAGAGAGAGAGGGAGTCTGGGAAACTTCCGTGCGTGCTTATACGCAAGTTTCCGCTTAGAAGTTGCTGCTGGTTAGACGTGGCTTAATCGCTATTATCTTGCTGCCGCTATAATCGCTATAATCGCAGATGACTCATCTAAGCAATGTAGGATACAAGATTGTAGGAGCTCTGTAGAGTAATTCTTCTATTTGTGAACTTCTTGAATTCTTAAGTTTGATTCTACTGTTTTGTTTACCGCCCGAATTGAGGCGTAGTATGTTAGCGTCAAGTTGACGCATTGTAAATTATTTTGAGAGTTTAATAAAGGGCAGTTTTAACCCTTCTTGAGTGCAATCACTATTTCTCAAGATTCTATTTAACAGAAAGACAGTAGAACTTTACATCTCGCGCCCGAACTTCTAATTCGAATCTAATGGCCAATAATCAGGACGGACAATCATCCTTACGAGAGCCAAAAGTCAAAAGTCGTAGACCCGATGGTGACAAGCCCATTGGATTGATTTGATTTTTTAATACAGATGATGAGAGTAGCTATCAAGCCAGCAGTGATGTTCGATGGTAAAAACTCCGTCACTTCATTCCTAGAATCGCTTGAGACGCACTTTCAGTTGTATCCGGTACCCGAAATGCAAAAAGTAGCTATTGCCTCCAGTGCCCTCCGGGGACAGACTGAGTCTTGGTGAAAAAGGATTGGAAAATTCTTAATTGGGGAAGTCAGAAGCCTCACCTACAATTTTGAAAATTTCAAAGCGGCGCTCCTGAAGACCTTCCCGATCGTGAAAGATCGTGCGAAGTTTGAAGCCGAACTCTACAGCTTTTATCAACGGAAAGTAGAACACCTTACCGAGTTTATCCTGCGTAAAGTCAAACTAGTGAATATGCTATATGGAAGGAAGCCCGATAACGAAGTTATTAAGCTTCTATTACCAAGATTATTACCCTCAATACAAGATTTCGTGGAGCTGAGAAACCCACGAACGCTGCAAGAGCTATTCGAATGAACAGCAAAATTTCAGAATCGGCGGATAGCGGAAAATTCGAAATTTCCTACTCAGGGTTACTATCAGAAGTTCTACTTACAGCCGGCCGCAGAAGGAACCGAATACGATGGAGGAAATCGTTTTCTTACCAGGCCGTCAACAAGCAAGAATGAAAACGGGGAAGCCAAAGACCGCCAACGCCCCCAGCAAACATCAGGTAGAAAACAATTTTAAGTGAATAGAGGGGCCTGAGAAATTGAGGTTTCAGACCCCGTGTACATCGCAAAATCCCTCTAAGTTGTATGTAAATACAGTGGTAGTCAAAAGTTCCCAACTACCAGTAATCCAGGTTCTTTCAAACGACCCGTAGAAGCACTCGTGGACACCGGCGCGGAAGGAAATTATTTAAGCCAAAAATTCTACTATAGAAATTTCCGGAGAATATGATTGCTTAAAAATTGTAGCACAGAAATAGTTGCCGGACAATTGAAAGTTTGCGAATGTCTCGGAAAGCTATCGCTGAACGTTCAGGTGAAAAACGAAGTTTTGAAAGTTTTATTTTTTGTTGTTAAAAACTTGCAAAACAAAATAATTTTAGGTACAGAGTTCCCCAGGACGGCGAACGCCACAATAAACTTGGCAGAAAATTCTATTTTCTTGAATATAGTGCCAAAGGTGGTGGAAGAGGTAAATGTTCCTGAAATCAAGCTCCAGCATCTATAAGAAGGTGAAAGAGCCAAGCTGGAAGAACTTGTAAGTAAATTTAATGCGTTATTTTCTGAGAAGCCAGGGAATACACAAATTCTTACCCATGCGATAGAACTAAAATCAAGCGAGCATTGAAAATCAAAACCTTATCGTTATGATAAGGAAAAAGAAGCAATAATAGAACACCACATAAAACGAATGTTAAGGGATAAAATAATTATTCCCATCAATAGTGAATATGCTAGCCCAGCTGTGCTATGCAGAAAGAGAAATAACTTGCCCTTTTCGGATCCAAAAGCTTATCGTTTTGCGATTGACTACCGAAAACTTAACAAAATGACTAAATTCCCTGTTTTACCCTTTACCAGTAATAGAAGAAATAATACGGAAAATTAGGTCTACGAAATATATGACCACACTTGATCTTACTTTAAATAGCCATGAAACCAGAAGATGTGAATAAAACAGCGTTTATTACAAAATCGGGCACTTATGCATTTTTACGCATGCCGTTTGGGCTTTCCGGGGCCTCGTCAACTTTTTAACACGCTATGGACATAATTTTACGTCCCGTCCTAGAAACATCCACTCTCATTTTTCTCGATGACATTATCAAAACCAGTTGCACTTTTGAAGAACACGTGGAAGACCTCCACGAAGTTTTTTTTATTATTAAAAGAAACAGGTTTAACTATTAATTCCGCAAAATGTAAATTCGCAACTAAGGAGTTGCGATATTTAGGATACAAAATTTCAGCTAAAGGTATCGAAAGTGAGGATTCTAATATAAAGGCAATTAAAAATTACCCTCCGCCAAATACTGCCAAGAAACTGATCATTTATTGGCATATGCTCACATTATCATTCGTTTATCCCAAATTTTGCGGATATTGTTGAACCTTTGTTAGTCTTAAAACGAAAGAAATCCAAGTTTGCATGGACAGCGGAGGCAAACACCGCTTTCAAAAAATTGAATACAGCTCTAGTTAATGCCTCGGTCTTAAAATTCCTGGAAGGAGACGAGAACCTGGAGATTGCGGCGGATACTTCAGATTACCGCGTGGGTGCAGTTTTATCTCAAAAAGGGCACCCCTTTAGCATTTTTTAGCAAAACCCAATGTCAGACTCAAAGGAACTACAGAGCGACATAAAGGGAAACGTTAGCAGTCTTAATTGCAGTTCAGAAGTTTAGGGTATACTTGCGAAAAGTCACAGTTACAATTTACTCTGATCATGCGGCCGTAAGCAGATATATTCTTGAAAGAATTTAACTCCTAGATTAATTAGATCAGCCTTAAAGTTACAAGAATACAACTTAATAATTAACCACACTCCCGGCAAGGAAAATAGAGTGGCCGAACCCTTGTCAAGAATTAAACTGGATGAAAATGGGAATGAAATAAAATGTGCTATGTTAACTTCTACAGGTTTAGACTCCAGGGAAACAATTATAACTGAATTGCCGAAGCATCCGGACTTCAGTAATATCTATTCTTAGTTAAATAATCCAGATAATTTTGAACATGTAGATCATGCTGCAGTTAGAAATAGGGCTCGAAATTACGAGATCATAGATAACTTGTTGTTCTATACTAAATTAACATATGAAAACCACGAACTGAAACCAGCCATCCCCGCCACACTACGGTTGAGTATTTGCAGGAATTTCATGATAGCCCCACAGCGGGTCATTTAGGGGTAAGGAAAACGGTACGAAGAGTACGGGAGGTGGTGTATTTTCAGCAACTATAGAAGATAGTAACAGCGTATGTCAGGTCCTGCAAGTTATGTCAGTTAATTAACGACGTTAATTATAGCTCGGCCGGGTATCTAAATAGTATTCGCGCGACTTTTCCTAACGAGATCCTCGGAATAGACCTTTGGCCCTATTCCCCAAAGCTAGTTAAATAAAAACCGATATCATTTGGTGATTGCAGACCATTTTTCTAAGTGGGTAGAAATAATTCTTTTAAAGCGAGCGTCAGCAAAAATAGTTGCAGATGCGTTCTTACATAAGTATATTTTAAAATGCGGTGCACCGTTAAAAGTAATAAGCGATAATTGTAGACAATTTGTTAGTCAAAGTTTTGAGAACCTGTGTAAAGGGCTTCACATAAGGCATATGAAAATGGTCCCGTACAGACCACAAGCAAACATCGCGGAAAGAGTTAATAAAAACATTGTTAAAATAATTAGAAGTTACGTTAAAAATTATCATAAACGCTGGGATGGCTGCGTTGATGAATTAGCCTGTGCTTTAAAAACTGCCAAGCATGATACAACGGGGAAATCGCCCGTAGAATTATTTCTGGGTAGGAAGATGTTGACTCTTTTAAAGAAACTTTTTTTTGTTCAAGAGCGAGAACCAGAATTTAAACGGGCAAATATTCAAAAGCTGATTAATGAAGCTTTGAAAAATTCCGATGTAGCAGGAAAGCGGCAGAAACTCTATTATGATACGAAACGCCCGAATCAGATTTTAAAGCGGGGGATAAGGCGTTAAAAAGAAAATTCACTTTGTCTAGTAAACCTGAAAACGTCGTATCAAAATTCACCCATAAACGTGAAGGGCCTTATGTAATACAGCAGATCGTTGGGGCTGTAATTTAATTAAAAAATAAATTCGGGAGAAAGAATAAAGGCTAGTACGGATCAATTGAAGAAATATTATGAACGTAAAGATTTCGATATCTTACATGATTTCTTCTAGGCTTCCGAATCAAAAAAAGGCGGCTTCCTCAGAGGCAATTGTGACCGCACCACCCGCGAAATTCAAAGTACCAAAGAAACTACAAGTTCCCAAACCAGCAGAAGAATTCCGGAGAAAGGAATCCCTCAACGTGTGGAAGATCCAACGGAGAAAAATTCAAGGGTGAAAGAAACGTTCCGGCTAGAAACAAGCATCGCCGTGTCATGACAAGCTCATGCAGCAGACAGAGCCAGGATACATCAAGGAGGTGGCGGACTGTAAGATAACTACAAACAAGACCGCCGGTCAGTAAAATGAAGAAGAGGCCTGCCGAAGTTGAAGGCACAGAGCAAAGTTCGAAACAACCTAAAATTTACAAGCAAGCGCCTTCGAATACCGATGTGTAAAGAACCAGTTTGCCGGATAGTAAAAGGAAAAGGGAAGCCATGCCGCCAGTACGTCCTAAAAGACCACTCATCAGGGGTGAAAAAAGGAAAAGCCAATTCCCACTAGCGTACAGGAAGTAGAGACGGAAAATCTATTTTATGAACCAGTTAGCTTGGATAGAAATCTGCAAGAAACAAATAGCCGAATTCCAAGCTTCAAAAAATAGAGATAGGTAAATTTTTCCATAAATCTTTTCTATTATGTAAAGTTGCATAATGCTTTAAATACGAAGTTACATGACAAATGCTATTGCCTCTATTGAGGACTAAAGTTATTTCAGCTTTACTTGGCGAAAGCACAAAGTATAGTGTATTATAGAATTGTTATGTTATGTAAAGAACTAGTAGTTCGGTTTTCTTTGTCGAAAGACTATTTATGTTAACGCGCCAAAAGATCTGGGTTGATACAAGCAGCTTCATATTAGTACCTATTAATAAAAATTTGTTTTAGGTTTGCACTTTTGACGAGGAAAAGGATTCATTCAACTAAAATTTTCATTTTATTCTCTATTGTCTTAAAAGTACTTGTTTGTAAAATGTTGAAATATCTGTTGTGTTAAAGTAAATGATACTTTTAATGAAAGTTTCAAACTCAAAGAGCAGGTATAATATGTATTTAGGGCTAAAACTTCAAGAAAAGTAAATGCATTTAAAGTTTAATGTAGTCAATTGAGTTCTCTCAAAAGAAATTTTAGTTAAATCAAATCATGCGATTTTGAGCAAAAGCTTGCATGCTTTTAAGATGAATGTCGAAAATATTTGCTATACATGTGTTTTGTAGGGCTCTCCACTGACACTATAGTTAATTTTCATGTTTATTAGCTCAGAACTTAGAAAAGAATTTAGGGTGCGTCTAAGAAGGTTGTTATGGGCTAAAAGTGGATATGCGCTAAGATGAAGATTTTTTCCACTATAACATAGTATACTTGCGTTTTCACACCACGCATTATGAAGAGCCAAAAGAGAACTAAAGTTTAAAATTCAAGCATGGATGTGAATTGAATAATTGTAGCATGAAAAACCGTAATGTTCGGAAAAGCTGAGAAAGCTACGCTAAATGCAAAAAGGTTAGAACTTAATAAAAGGCTGTATTGTGAATTTAAAATGTTATTTAGAATCATGTATTCATAAATGTCCCTTAGAGATTACTGGAAGGAGTTGACTGAAGCCCAATTGAAAGAGGAGGAAGGATGTACAGCAGAAATATGATGACAAAATGTTTTTCTGTGACAATTTAAATTTTAGTATTTTGAACGTAAACGGGGCTCAGATCTTGTTAATTGTAGAATTTATCAGTTTCTAAGAGGTCTTTAAGGACCTTTATCCCAGTCTGTTAAATTCTGGCATAGACAAATGTAGGGATTTATATTTATTTTAAATAACCAGTTAAATTTAATTTTTAGTTACTTTCCTATAAGCCTTCATTCCCCTAATTGTCAGTGCCAGAATATTTAAATTTGGTAGCGTGTGTAAGAAATGCAAATTCTACCAGTGGAAGAATAAGTTAAATATCAACGTTTCAGTAGAGAAAGGAAAAGTCCGGAAAATTGCCGTGCCTGCTTATACGCAAACTTCTGCTTAGCAGTTACTGCTGGTTATGCGTGGCTTAATCGCTATTATCTTGCTGCCACTAGACTCATATACGCGCTGTAGGATACAAGATTGTATGAGCTCTGTAGTGCAATTCTACTATTTGTGAACTTCTTTAATTCTTAAGTTTGAATCTACTGTTTCAGTTACCGTCCAAGTTGAGGCTTAGTATGTTAACGTCAATTTGGCGCATTGTAAATTTTTTAAAGAGTTTAATAAAGGGCAATTTTTAACCCCTCTTCAGTGCAATCACTATTTCTCAAGATTCTACGCAACAAAAAGACAGTAGAGCTTTACAACAAAACACTTCAATTTAATACTCTGTTGAATAAAAGCATTGTTTGCAATTAAGCACGACTCCGCTCTATACCCAGCAAGGCTCAAGACCGAAGCCAACCTCAGTGGCTTTCGAATCAATTCGGGGTTGTACTTTTTCTAAAAGCACATCAACAAGAACGGTACTATAAAATATGTAATTTGAAATCCAACACAATAACATATCTTAAAAGTCATGATCAAGCCTATATTGCTTATTATGCCTTATTCAAAACTTGAAATTTGCACAAGAAACAGAGTTAATAGTACATAAATAATCCGGCACAAAGGTATTCAAATGAAATAAAAATAATATTCTTTTCATTATGTCTCTTTGAATAAAATATACCCTTCTTCTTGATTTCAGATTTCATGTAACTACAGATTCAGGGCATTTATTCACTTCTGGCAAAAGTTTTGACGTATTCAAGCTAAACTGGCATGGTCCAACTTATACCCGAAATCTAAATAAATGGAGAGTGCATTTTATGCTCCACCTTTAATCATTATTTTCCCCATCCGGTTCGTTTCAAGAAAGAAGTGTCGCTTCATTTTGATTTATTCTTTGGAAAGTATGCTGGGAATGAACATTTGACATTTATATGTACATGGCAACACGTGTAAAAAATAAGATTGAAAAAAGCAGCAGAGATGATTTAACTTATTTCACTCTCTTGAAACACTTATGGGATTTTTTGTGCCTCTGCTTTTTGTGCGAGATTAATATTTTCTGAGAAGGCGAGCTGTCTAGAAAACAAAAGAACAGAAGACGGTAGCTGAAAACTTTTATTTCAAATTTTACTTTTACACTCGTCATGTCATAAAAAATGCTTTAACTTTTATTTCTTTTAGGGAGCAAAAATGTATTATAGAACGAGAAGACAAATGTGAGAATCAAAATATAGATATCTATGTATATATGCATACATGTATGTATTTGTGTGTGTACGTATATTGTAGTACATATTTTAACAACAAATATATGTACTTGTGCATGTAAATATATGTATATATATATATATACAAGGGATAAATAAAAAGATAAAAGCAGTTCAAAACCAAATCCAGTTGTGCGTTGATAGTAGCAACAAGTGGCGGTAATTAATGCTAGAAGAAATAAAATAAAAAAATACGTTTAAAGTTCATTCTATATGCAGTTTTTTTTTAATTCAAAACTGGAAAAAATAAAATTTATGCAAATTTTTGAACCATACAGGTCAAGTAATAAATAATAGCAAAATTATAAACAAATAAAAAAAACTTATAAATCTAATATATTTTTCTTTTTCAGTTTGATGGAACTGAGTCCAAAAACACGTAAAACAGAAGTAATTCAGCAAATACAAAAATACATAAATGAAAATTTGGTCTAAAAATATATAATAAAAATAAAGTAGAAAACAGAGGATTAGTAGAAAACAGAGGATTAAATTCTTAAAATCTGTAACACAAGAGTAACAAAAGTTTTGAAATGAAAAAAATATATTCTATACTCCTGTATAGAAGCAAAGCACAAAATGCGTTAAGTTAAACAAGCAGATTATTTTCGCTGTTTTAATAAGATAATTTTTAAATTTTAAACTTTAATTTGTGCCTTTGTGCCACCCGAACGATAACGTGGTTAGTGGCTCTGATTAACGTAACAAAGCGCCGGGTTAGTAATGTAACCGGGTTCGAATTCCGGAAAAGACATGGATGTAAATTGTCTATCCCTTCATAGGAGGTAACGGCGGCCACCTATTATTTCCCTCCATAATAAAATGACCACTGCCTCCGGCTTTAGTATTGGCAAATCTAAAATGCCTGCCGCCCAATAAGTTCAGAAACAGGATATTTTATTTATTTGCTTCTTTCGTTGCAGCCCTGGGATGACGATGAACCGAAAGACGTAAATGTCATTTTTGGTATTTGGTTTTGGCATGTTTTGCCCCCTATTTCTTAAAGTTTGTCAATTGCTTCTGTTTTTTGGTATTTTCGTGTGATTTATTCTGAATTGAAAATAGGATGAATTTTAAACGTATTTTTTATATTATATTATTTTGCATTATTACCACCATTTGTTGCTTCTATCAGCGCACATTTGAATTAGGTTTTGAACTGCTTTTTCCTTTATATTTATTCATTTTTATTTTATATAATTTAGATCAAATTCTCATTTGTGTCTTTTATTTTCCCATTTGTTCTATTACTTTTGATTTGTAAGATTTTTGACTAGGCCGGCTTAAATTGAAAAAAAAATATTAGATTTTTAAGCTTTTTTGCTTGTCTACTAATTTTGTTATTATTTTTTTACTCGGTTGTATGTTTTCAAAATTTGCATATGTTTCCAAAATATGTTTTCCAGTTTAGATTTAAAAAAAACTGCGTATGGTTTTTCAAGATTTGCGTAATTGTTTTTGCGTTATTTGTTTTCTTTTTTTAAACTCGATGAACTCAATTTTTTGTTAATTTTACCATTATTTCGCAATCTTTTTTAATTGTTTGTCTAAGGTTATTTTTAAATTTTAACCGTTAATATGTGCCTTTTTCAATTCAGAAACAGACAATTTTATTTATTTGCTACTGTACTTCTATGTTTCTGGTTTTTTTCATGTTGTTTATTCCGAACTGAACACGGGATGAAATTTAAACATATTTCTCATTTTATTTCATATATATATATATATATATGTCTGAGTGTATGATGTAGTAGTGTTCGTAGAAGATTAAATCAGTTCACTGTTTAGTCACGACCTAGAAGACTGCTTGGATAACAACTGGAGCGGAAATCACAGCCAGCTCGATGGTTAAAATGTCATTTTTATTTTGGACAAAAACGATTATTCAGAAATACGTTTTTGCTTAAAACTATTATAGTGCCAGGCTTGCTAATCGCACCCCGCAGTTCCCATATGCGCAGTTGGCATTTCAGGTAACATAAAAGAAGGCGAATCGAGAGACGTGGTTTATTCAAGCAGAAGCAGATGTGAAATAGCAAGACGTGTTCACACCGGTCATATTTACAGACTAGTTTTGTGTTAGTCCTGAGCAGAGATTCGGCGAAAGATGCTGCAGTGCAGAGATACAGCAGGGAAAATATGACATAACATGAGGGTGAGTGATGCAAAATGACGCAAAGTGAATCTTTGAAGCGGACATGTGTTTAGTTAACATTTATGAATTTGAAAGTCTGTTGTCAGTTGGTTCTATTTAAGTTTCATAATTTTGTTTCATATTTTATTTTTTACATATTAAAGTGTGGTAATGTGTATCCCCTTGTAATTAACTTGTTATTAGACTACAGCTTGATTAGAAAAACCACAAATTCACTTTTTTGTCACAGCCGAGAAAACTGCTGTGTCGTTGCTCGGAAACTGCGGTGTGGTGGATGACTGGATGAATTTCTAGAAGTACAACGAGCTTTGTAGTTAAACATGATTTTTTGTGGATGACGAATTTCTTAACACATTATATTTTAATTTGTAGCATGTTGCTAGCCCTTCTGCGAGGGGTGGATGTGTAAGTGGGGGCCCTGTACTTGATACTCTTCAGGAAGGAAGATGTCTTCTGCGAAAGTTGCAGGCCTACGTAGTTGTTTGGCGAGTTGTCGGAAAGCTTCCTCTTCTGCACGAATGTGGAGGAGGGGGAGTCCGGCTAAAACACTGACTGCGTCTCAGGCCATTGTGCAATATGCACGAGTAATGTTAAGTGCAAATGGCCTTTGGATGGAAGACAAATGTTTGATTTTTCGCGCCTGCATGGGGTTGGCCCATATCGCAGCGGCATATAAGACAATTTTTTTCAGTGCATTTTAGAGAAACTTTTGAATATGAGAGTTGAGGCCCCATTTGTATCCTTGTAAATGTTTCATTTGTTTGGCAATACGTTTTTTAAGATCTAAAATGGGAGGAATTCAAGTCAGTTTTTCGTTAAAGAGTAGGCCCAGGTATTTGAGCTCTTTGACGATCGGAATTTGCTGTTGGTTTATCAC
>KK112972.1:276067-316623 GCA_000611955.2 Stegodyphus mimosarum | reverse complement strand
AATGCTGAAGAGGCCGGGGAGAAATCCATACTGATGAGGACTGAGGATATTATTACAGTGAAAATGAGAGCGGAGCCTATTCATCAGTAATTTTTCAAACACCTTGCCCATAGACGAGAGCTGGCAAATTGGTCGAAAAGAACTAGGATCTGAAGGATTTCGATTCGTTTTAAGAAAGAGCTCTATTTGACCAATCTTGAAGATTTTGGGGAATGTCTCGGTAGAAAGACGCTTATTAAAGTAATTCACAAAGAGGTCTGGAGCCGATCTTATTATAAGTTTGACAATAGTGTAATCCACATCATCAGGTCCCGGGGCTTTCTTAGGCGGAAGACGTGTAAGCACTTGTAGAAGCTCTTTACGCGTGAAAATCAAGTCCGGAGGAGCTATTAAGAGGGTTGGGCCATTTCTGGCGGAGTTATGAGGACTTAGTGTTCTGTGCATACTCTTTGCAAACATGGTGAATTACTTACAAGGTTCTTATCCTCAAAATCTAAGTCCTGAACTGGAACAGGGAGCGGAAGGTACGCTATGTTCTGATGTAACTGCTGGGCTGGATAATAACTGCACGTGAAGGGATTTGAAATCCTTCTTTTATTCAATCACTATTAAATACAAACCTCCCAATTCGGGAGAGATACAGAACGTAACAGACCACACTTTGGTCAAACTTAAAAATCAAATAAATTTAACTAAATTAAAATAGAACTTAAATTAAACTTAGCTTCGCAGAGCAATTCGCGGAAGTTGGCCTCTACCGAAAAGGGTGCGTAGCAAGATATACTAAATACTACCGCACTTTAATTTATTTTACAAAGCAATCACGTAGTAAGCACTATGGCTTATAAATTTAAACTGCTAGCTGGTCAGGCGAGCGTTGAGCAGCGTGACCGTGATCTGAGGCAAAGCTCTCACACACCGAGAGGTTTCTTCCTCTGCTTAAATAGTGCATGGCTGAACTTCAAAAATTAGCATAAGCTAAAAACGCGCGCTTCTTCTGACAGGAAGTTGAAGCAGAGAGGAGATAGAAAAGATTTAAATTAAAATAAACTTGGTTAGTTTAACTAAAACCTTACAGAGTGATGGTAATTTGTGTCATCTGAATAGACGTCAGGACAGAAAACTCTATCTAGGATCTGCTGAAGAGTTTCAGCAGTAAAGTCGGTGTTTTTCTGGATGGAAGTTGAGACGTGAAACTGGGCTGGTTTAAATAGTTTGCCAGTCACAATCTTGTGTTGAATTTTAACTTCCGACGAAGTGCTCTGCATTTGTATTATTGTGTAAGGAGGGGGCTATTCCTCCAATTAACTGCACACAAGTGTTTGACATTGCGTGTTGGAAGGTAGTCATTGCAGGCTTGCTGTGTGGTAGTTTATAGAGAACTCGAGAAGTGCTCGAGATCCTCCTGGGTTTGTGCTTGCAATAGTTGTTGTGATTTTTCCTGTAGGAGGGTTCGTATTTTTCTAGCGAAAGGAGCTATTTTATGACCTGGAAGATTGTAACGCTTACTAATAGAGATTGAAGTAATGTTGTCTATATTGAATGTTATAAATTTATGATCCGAGAGACTTATAGTGTCCTCCACTTTCTAATCTTGTATTAATTCTGCTGCTTGTGCTGTTGTAAGGTCAGGCCATTCATGGGCATAGTTGGTGTCAAACGAAGGAGGTGCATCGGAGGTGTTCTGAATAATTAAGTTACGTGAAGAAATAAAATCTTCAAGCTGTCGACCTTTATCACCCGTTGTTGAATATTCCCACGTGTTATGGGCATTGTAATCCACTGCAAAAGTCATATTGGAGATGCGGAAGCGTTGTAACGTGTCTCTCATGAATTGTGTTACATGACTATGGTCATCTGCTGGAGAAGAATATTGGGAAACCATGACCATGATTAGAGTTTGAACGACGAGAAGTATTGCAACATTGTCCCGCGTTAGAGAAATGATAGAGGGAGCCCAGTTTGCCTTACAACAGATTATAATAGCACGTGGGAGATTGTCCTAATCTCCTTTCTGAAATTTTTCCATTGCAGCGGGAAGCCAATAGCGACTCTCTTCCTGACTTTCGGCTCCTGTGCAAATACCATATCCACTCCGTACTCTATTGCATACTGAGTTGCTTGAGCAGAGGCAGCCTTAGCATTTGTAAATTAATTTGTAGGCATTTAATTGTCTGCGCTGAGATTCTTTGTGAAAACTTAATAGGAATTGTAGGACTTATTTCAGTTATATTATGCGAGGGAGTGGATTGTAGTGGAAAAAAATCAATATTTTGTGTTGCATCGGACGTTGTGGGCTGTTCGCTGGTAGACTGGACAGTCCGGGTGATACGCCTGGTGCTGGGAGTTGTAGCGAGTGCCGAAACGGTTGTTGGTATCTTCACAGTTTATGCAGGCTGGTGATTCTGCATCGCATTCGCTAACTCTATGGGGTCCAGAGCAGAAGGCACAGAACATCTTTTACTTCTACACGTGTCCTGGGAGTGTCCAAATTGTTGGCAATGATAACATCTTCGTATTCCCAGGAACTCCGTGATATTATATTCTTGCCAAGCTGTGAAAATTCTTCTGACTTTGAGTGCGGCCGCAAAGCTGGTTGAGGTGCACTCCAAAATCCACTTAATTAGCGCGTCGTTCTTTAAGTCTAAACAGTGGCTTATAGGAGTTGGCTGAAATTCCTGCCGTGGCGCTAAGCTCTGCAATGATCTCTTTCGGTTTGATTCGTTCTGGGACATTATGTATTGCACATCTTGGACGTCGCTTTTGCCGTTGTTTGAACTCTGCATGCACTGCGGCCTTCTGAATATGTTCCTGGAGTTTGTTGACATCTTCTTTGGTGTTACAAAAGACCTCTAGACCACCCTGTGGAGCAGACTGGATTCTATTAACCACCACTGGAATTTTTCCAAGTGGAACGTTTTCTTACAATTCACGACGTAAGTCGCTTGGACATGTTTTATCCTTTGGATGGATAAGTATACTAGGTTTATTTATGTCTCATAAGACGTTTGCAAAGGTCTGTTATTGTTGAGGGAGTAAGGGTGGACTAGTTATAGCAGTATTCACCAAAGAGGGCCTTTTGTCTATGGTAATTATTACGTTATTGGTAGGAGTTTGTTCAGTATTGACTGCACTGTCTATAACATCTGGTCTTGGAATTTGTTCAGTGCTGACAGCACTGTCAGTAACTTCAGATCTATAGCGGTGTTCTTTCATAGAAAGATCTCGTAGAGCTTCAAGAGTAGAAAGTACAAGTTTTTTGTAATTCTTGTGGCAGTATATATTTACCACCTCGAATAGTTTTAACTATGCTGGCTCTCTCGTCGTGAAGAGCAAGAATCCTTTCTTGATAAGACAATTCAATAGAAGTTCGAAGTGTTTTGATGTTTAGATCACTTTTATAAGAAACCGTATCAAGTTTTTCCATAATGCATATAGTAATTTAACAGTCACAAAAAGTTATACCAAAAATACTAGGTTAATCAAAAGAAAACGGTAATCTCAAAAGGTGGTGTAGCAGCGGCATATAATGTTAGAGGAACAGATGATAACCTGTAAAATAGGCTTCCCGTAATAACACTCTTCTTGCAGTGAATTTGTATTACAGGCAGAGAAAGAGAACACCAAGGAACATTAAAGTATTCAGTCCAATGTTTGGTTACGCAGAAAAGAACCGAAAAAACAGTTTTTAAATATTTAAAAATTTGAATTTTAAAAAATTGTTCGACAAATCTTCCGTTACTAACTTTTTACGTAAATAGAAAAAACAACCTAAACTGTAGCATAATTATTTGTATATGAACATTTGGGACCAGTCCATTGAGTTAACATTAGGGAACCAACATATAAATCATGTATCAAAAATTAAATACAATAAAAAATTAGAGGGATGAAATTAAATCAATTAGTACAAAATATTAGTTAACAAGAGCACATAAATTTAAAATTTGAACATACTAAGAATCACACGAATACATAACAGCACTCACATATTGAAAGACGATTATGTTAGAGAGCAGAAAACCCAAGTGCTTGTTACTACGGGCTATTGAACTGTGTATTACCTCGACCTTCCTCAAGGACGAGTTGTTGTTGCGTGCAAAATGACAATATGGCTGACGCAAATTGTTAGTAAACAAGAGTCAAGGTCACGCAAAATTTATAAATAAATCTACGATGATATAACAAGGATCGCTTAATATAACAGAATAATATACAGTTCAATAGACAGTACAAAATTTGTCTACCTTGGCCGTGATGAGTGCGTATCACTAAGACGTGGTAATCCAAAGATAATAATTTGTAAATTAACCGCTATTTTCTGGACTTAAAAAATTTTCGAAGCACTCGTATACACTTATATAACACAGCACAATGTTGAAATACAATGAAGGACACTGACATAATATACATAAAGCACAAATCACAAAAACACTAACAACTGATGAACCACTGCACGCAGAAACACAAAACATGTATCGAACTACTCCGTAAATATTCACGCGCACTTTAAAAACAAAAAATGGAACGGATGGTGTCCTGAAAATTAGTGCGGATGGTGTCCTGAGGGATGGCTCTCCATTCCCTTTCAACCATTTGCCACAGTTCGTCTTCTGAACGAGGCAGGGGCAGAGTCCTGCCTCCTTCTGAAGCAACAACGTCCAATCACATCCCACACATGTTCAATTGGTGACAGCCAGGAGAGTACGGTGGCAAGAGAAGCATCTGTATCCCTTGCAGAGCATGTTGGCAGATGCGAGCACTGTGTGGTTCGTTATTCTGCTGAAAATTTGCATTAGGCAGCCCCTGAAGGTAGGGGATCGCCATCGGCGACAGTAAATTACCCAAGTATCGTTCGGTAGTCATAGTGCCCTGAATACGAACTAGAGGTGACTGAAATCGCAGGCAACAGCGCCCCGAACCATTATGCACCGTTGTCGCGCGGTGGGGCGTTCCACAGTTACTGTCGGATTAGATCTGTCTCCAGGTCGACGCCACATGCGTATGCGTCTACTGTCACTCCATAAACAGAAGTGTGACTCATCTGAGAACACGACGTTTCGCCATTCCGTGATCCGCATCGCTCCAGTCCGGCACCATTCTAAACGTTGGCGTCTATGCTGTGGGGTCAATGGCAATCTTCTTAACGGATGCCGTGAGTGCAGGCCACGTTCAACCAATCGACGGGAAATGGTCCTCGTCGACACGGGAACATCCAGGGTGTCTTGCACACGCTGCAAAATCGCGGTACAAGTGACTTGCGGGACCGCTACAGCTTGTCGGCGGATTCGTCGATCCACGCGATCTCTGGCTGAACCTGCAACCCTCCTTCTTCCCAAATTCCCTTGTTCCAACCACGTTCGCCATAGCCGATGCACCGTGCTCGCATCCATGTGGATATCAGCTGCGACTTGACGTAAGGACCAACCCGTCCTTCTCAGTCCGATCACCATACCCCTCGTAAAATCGTCTATCTGCTGGAAGTCCCTTCGTTGACGGCGGCCTGGCATTCTCTCCTATAACACGTATCCTCCGGGACAAAAACCAACTTCCTTCGATAATTCGACTGGCAGAAATAACGACACGAATATTGTCCATTCCGCACGTTCCTTCCCTTATATCTTACTTCACGTACGTCGAATAGTTGCGAATTTCACATTATTCGCGTAACTCAGTGACGTGCGTCTGTTCTAATATTTGCATAAATTTCTGACCACTCCTTCTTGGTGTTGCATTTTCAATGTCGAGCAGTGTATATATATATATGCTGCCGTTTGTAGCCAAAGTAGGAGGTGCACATCTATATGTTATAGCAGTCCTATATACAAAATTTCAACGTTCCGAGGGTACTCGTTTTAGAGTTATGCGAGATACATACGTACGTACGTACACACAGACGCCACGAAAAAAATCTCTTTAGAATCCATTTTAAATCAGTTTTATAAATTTTTGGGAGTCTTGTATTGTGTCCTTACGTACAGATGTCGTTAACATCGTTAAATTGCATTCGATAGCTGACAAAATGGATATTTTCGTTAAAATATGATACCTGAATTGTTTGGAGATTACAGTACTTCCTTTTTACCTCGTGAAAGGAAGCAAAGTATTATTTGTCTGATTTCTAGTCACAATAGCGAATTATTTCAGTTTTTATTTTATTGTTTTGGCCAAGTTCTATTAATTAAATGAGGTATAAAATTTTAATTCCTTTTGATTATATATTATATTTACAAACCTCACAAATGCTAGTATTTCTCGCAACGGTGAGTAAACGTGTGGATAAGATTACTGATTAAAAACCCGTGTTGAGTGGTACTAGCAAAGTGATAATTTAACTCAACATTGTTTGAACTTACACTTATATGATACTGAAGCAATATTAAATTATGATAAAATCAACTTAATATGTTTAATTTTAAAGTTCAGAACTTAAGAATGTATAGGCGCAGAAATTACTTTGCGGAAACAAATTTCTTCAGAAACAAAGGAAAAATCTTTGTCGGGCAATGATTTTGTTGTCGCAAACTTTGAAGATTTAATACATTTTATCTTATGCTTTCACCTTACGTATCATTCGAACGCTTGCAAGACATAACATGCCCAGAAAGGCTACTGAATAAAAGAAACTGAAGAAAACATACTGAAATTGCATGCCAAGAGCAGCTGACTTCTCTAATCTGTTCTCGTCCACTGATCTGCAAGATTGTTTCGATGACAATCGAAAATCTTTGCTTGCCACTGGATGCGGGTACAAGATTGTTATGTGGTTCTAGATTTGGGTGTTTTCTGGGTCAAGGTATTTCTCCATTCAAGGCATTTTCCCAAAGTATCTAGGATTTCCAAAATCTAAAATTCATTAACAGGAATTTTTAACAAATCGGGAGAGTGAAATAACGGATATTAAGACAGATATTTTTGTAACAATTTTCACTCTCTTAATAGATATTTATATTCCAATTGTGTAGAGCTAAACAGCAAACCTAAGATTAGAAGATATTTGAAATTTTTTAACTCGAAGTTTTCTTAATCCATTTGCTTGGAGGATGTAGACAATAACATGTTCTCATGAGCATTCTGCTTCAAAACAAATTTATTATTAGCAAATTCATCATTCATTTGGGTATACCCAAGAGACTGAATTCAAAGCATTGTCTGAATTAATGCCTTTACTTTTCATTTAAAATTTTTGTGAAGACTTTGCTCTGCTTGTTAAGATTAAGAAAATATTTTTTAACACGGAGTAATACTTAATTGATCTTTTCGAAGCTATTTGCCTATTTCAAAACTGTAAGTCATAAGCCTTTTCTGGAAGTTTACTTGCAAGATTAGAACTTTACAGTCCTCGTAAACCAGTGTTACGTTTTTATGCTAAACTTTGTTGTGAATATTAATTCATAGCTCCTATTGTGTAACCGATTTGTACTTGTTTCTGGGAATATACGGATTTAAAATTGTGTTTCCAAATCAAACCGTCACATGGACTTGATCACCATTGTAACTAATATTCAAATGCACAAAATTTAAATTGTAACTTGATTGTATTACAACATTTCATTTTTCTAAATTATGTCTTAATAGTTAACTCTTTGCAACTCTAAGAGAAGTTGTACTTTACTTTAACATAATGTACCTTTAAACGGTACTTCATAGCAAATTGAACTTTCATGTGAAAAGTTCTCAATGTGAGCTACATGTAAATTTTACTGTACTAAATTGTATGTAACTGTACTAAGTGTAATTGTATGTTAGTGTACTAAACTCTATGTAAATGAAGTCCGTTGGCTACCTCGATCGTCAGATTTATGGAGCCTTGATTTCATTTATAAGGACATATGAAGACTCTCGTTCACCATAATCAATTTGACTCCGTTGAGGATGCCGCTGATAGAATATCCGTTGTAGCTTCTCGTGTACGAGAAACACCTGATATCTTTCAAACTGTACGCCAGTTACTTCATCGACACTGCCAAGGATACATTAGTGTTGATGGTCACCATTTTGAGCATTTATTGTAAATGTTGCTGTAAGGAAAGCCTTCATCATCGGTTCTGTAAATAGGCAATTTTATTTCCTTTCATGATATATATTTCTTGCGCTTGTGCCTCAAAGCAACCCTTGGTCCCATATATCTGTATCCAAAAGAAAAGTTTACTGTAATGTGCTCCAACATCCGTTAAAATTTGAGATCTGAATTACCCGGTATATATACTCCCGTGGACTCTAAATCTTTCTGTACATTTCCTGAACAGAACTAAATATGGATTGCGTATATTTATGAATTTAGGAGAAAGAGTCTGATTGCTTAGTATTTCATAAATTTAATAGATAGCCTGCAATACGAATACAATAAATTCTATTTTCAGGATTTCCATTTCGTTTCTTCTGAAATTGTGTGAAATGAACAATCTCAGAATCTTTTATGTGTTATAATATATTTTATCTCGGAATTTGTTTCTTAAATTTTTCTCTAAACTTTTACGTTAGTGGTCGATTTATGGTGATATGGCGTAAGTATGCCATTATTTTCAGCTGCGTCCTTGAAGGATAATGGTAAACACTGTATCTTACATATAATAATAAATAATATGACAATAGCATAAACACATTTGATAAATCATTCTTTAAAACATTTGATTATATGCAAATAACATTTGACTCAGTGCTCATTTGTAAAATAATCAGATTAAATTGCAAAATGTAACTGTAGGCTTAAAAATTTGAGATTTTAGTATCTCTGATGTTATTGAAATTATTGTATTTGTTTCTGCAGCAGTGAGGGTTCAGTGTGGTATATTTTAAATTATGGTTGTATCAAAGGTACACTTCGCAAAAAAAAAAAAAAAACAAAAAAAAAAAAAAAAAAAAAAAAAAAAAAAAAAAAAAAAAAAAAAAGAGGGACAGTTCTATATCTCCCGTTCTACTCGGCTGATTGACGAAATTCAACTTGCATTTTCCATGTCTCGAAAGCGCGACTTAGGATATATATTAGCTTTATATGTAACATTTTTCTAATATAGGTGTTTTGACGCAAAATCGGACCTTTTCCTGGAATGACATGCCAGTTTGATTCCCCATTTCTATTCTACGACTCAAATTATGCCAAACTGCCAAGTTTTGTAAAAATCACACGAATAGTTTTAAAAACATTAGCTCGCAAAATTTTAGCTCCTCAATGTCAGTTGAATTTGGCCTATATTTATTAATATCTTTTTTTTATTAAACTTATTTGATTCTTCCTTTCAAATTTCGAAATTTAGGTTCCTTACAAATAAAATTCTCTCGTCGCTTGTGATTTATTTTTAAAATTTGTATTTTTAGTAAATTTTTATAATTTTTTCGAAAACAATTTTGAATTACTGCCTTTACAATTTTTGTCATCATCTTAAAGTAGATGTACTGCTAAGCATACCTGCAGAAAAATAGAGTTTGTTATTCAAACTTTCCTAAGATATACGTGAATTTACATTTTGGAGCGTTTTTGAAGCTTGGCATATTCGTTATGAGCAATAATAATGCCAAATGTGGTTTACGCTCTTTGTTAAAATTATTAAAAATATGAACCATGACCATTTTTCTGCTCGTGTACAATGAAAAAAGGGGGAAAGGATAATAGGTTGCTATAAATTAAGAAGTTAACCAAGTAAAGTATTCTAGGCGCAAACGGAAAGAAATGCGCCAGCATAAATTTTTAAATTTCGCCATAAATTTCTAACCAAAAAGTACAAAATTTAATATTTATGCATAATTTGAGTCGTAGAACCGAAATATGGAAAACAATTGGCATGTCGTTTCAGAAAGGTCCAATTTTGTGTCAAATTACGTATATTAGAACAGTACTGTATATAAACCTAATGCATCTCCTAAATCGCCTTTTCGAGACATGAAAAACGCAACTTGAATCTCGTCAATCGGACCAGTAGAGAAGGAGATATGAAACTGCACCCCCTTTTTTTTTTCGCCCAGTGTACCTTTAGCCTTACTTCGTAATGTAGTTAGGGAAGAAGTAGTAATGATTTAGTACTAATATAACTTTGTTTAAATGGAAATAAAATATGACTACTTTAAAGATTGATTATATTTTACGACACATAATTACTAGCAAATAAAATACACTCACGTTTGTGAAAATTGC
This sequence comes from Stegodyphus mimosarum, assembly GCA_000611955.2. NCBI lineage: Eukaryota > Metazoa > Arthropoda > Arachnida > Araneae > Eresidae > Stegodyphus > Stegodyphus mimosarum. Next base: position 306,491 of record KK112972.1, on the reverse strand, counting down.
AACACCATGAAGGACTTACGCGAGTGAGCTGAAATTTTCAGGAAATGCAAAGTAGCGCATGATATGCAAATGATTAGAATTGCAAATCCCTCGCGCATGCGTATGCTGAGCAGCGCCCTCTGAACGGCTGATGGATCCGAATAAATAGACGGCTGTAGCGAGGCGTGTATGGTTATCGGTGGTTATCTGCTAGTGGTAAACGTTAACTCAATCTGTACTTATGCCTCGTCGACGAAAGAGAGCGAGATTTGAACAACTTACAGAGTTTGAACGAGGGAGAATCATCGGCCTTCGTGAAGCTGGATTGTCGTATCGTGCAGTAGCCTCTCGTGTGCAGCGTAACAGCAGCACAGTGATGCGCGTTTGGAAGCAGTGGACGGACGAGTGTCGGACAACTCGGAAATCCGGGAGTGGACCCCGAAATGTGACGTCAGCTCGCGATGATAGACACCTGGTCCGCATGGCGCGGACGGACCGTACAGCTTCCTCTAGACAATTGGCAGCACTGTGGTCAATAGCTACAGGTGTTTCATTGTGTGCTTCATCAATTCGTAGACGTCTGCTGCAGTGTGGACTGCGCGCACGGACTCCTTTATACAGGATCCCCCTAACGCACGACCATCGCCGCCTGCGGCTACAATGGGCCAATCAGCATAGAGACTGGCGTGCTGATTGGCAGCATGTCGTGTTTTCTGACGAATCCCGCTTTAATTTGTGGTACCATGATGGCCGCATTCGTGTCAGACGCTATGCCGGTGAACGCCACCTTCCGGAGTGCATTATCGAACGCCACAGTGGACGAACACCCGGAGTTATGGTCTGGGGCGCCATAGCATATCATAGACGATCTCAATTGCTACGAATTGTGGGCAATCTGAACAGCAACCGGTATATCCGTGAAGTTCTACAGCCCGAAGCTGTTCCCTTCCTTCAAAGCTTGCCAGGCGCTGTATTTCAACAGGACAATGCCCGCCCTCATACTGCTCGGATTGTTAAATCCTTCTTTGCAGCGCAGCAGGTACAGCTTCTTCCTTGGCCTGCGTGTTCCCCGGATATGTCGCCAATTGAACATGTGTGGGATGTCATTGGTCGGCGTCTTGCTCGTGATCCTCGTCCTGTTGCGTCTGCAGACGAACTTTGGGTACGCGTACAAACGATATGGAATGCTCTTCCTCAGTCAGACATTCAAACTTTGTTTGACTCCATGCCACGTCGTGTAGCAGCACTTATTGCGGCGCGTGGTGGCCACACAAAATACTGATTCTGATCTCTTGTTCTTGTTTGTTTGCTTTGAACATTTAATCATTTATTTGCACCACTACCACTCAACTGTGTATTAAATTGCATTCAATTATGACGATTCCTTCTTGGTGTTGCAATTTTCACAAACGTGAGTTTATAAACAATTAAATATTTACTCATTTTGTTCAGGCACACATATATTTAATTATTCAAAATTCAGTTAAATGGCTTTGTTTTAAAGCTTAAAGGCTCGTTCACGCACATTTCTGACGTTTATATACAGTGCTTATCAGTTATTCCCAACTTATTAAACAAATAGACGATTGATCCAAAAAGCACACAAAATATCATTTAATCATAATAAATCGGATTCAAAGGAATGATTGTCACTTTGTTCGGGGCGAGGATCCCAGTTCGATTATCCAAAATGGCATGGTTGTTTATAAATGAAGACCCGAGAAGAAAAACGTCTTATGACCATTGACAGGAATTTTAAGAAATGTGAATTTTTAGTTTGTGCAACTTCTGTGATAAAGAAAAAAATGTTACAAAACCATACAAAAACCTCTAACTTAACTTTCAACCTTTAATTTAAGAAATTTTAATTACAAACAGAAATATAAATGAAAAATGAATAAGAAACGAATTTGCAATATTTTTTTAGGTCAGTGAAATTCTTTTTCCCTGTTTCTTTGTTAAACTTGGGAACAAAAGTCTTCTTCACTGTCATAATTGACTCTTCCTTGAATGAAGCGTTCTTTTTCTGTCAATTTATTCTTTAGGTTTTAATTCAGTTTTGCTTTCTCTTGTCTTTTAGCAAGTTTATCCGATTTTCGCCAAATATAAAAATATTTTAGTGTATCTCAAAAACTACAAGTGTCCTTTCTTGGGCAACGGAATCCAATGTTAAAATTAGAATTAAAAATACATCTGAATGTATCATACAACATCAGATTACTTGTTTTGTACATGTTGTGAAATTTTGCGATATTTACGTCTTCAGGCAGATATATCTGCTTACTTGTTTTTAAGGAATAATGGAATCCCTCTTTCTCCCCTTGACGGAATGCTAAACTTCACTATTGTAGAATTACGTTTCTGTCTTTTTCGGTTGTTTATATGTTTTCCTTTGAGGACTACCGGTCCTTTTGCATGAACAGCCAAAGCTTCTCTTATTTTTAAAGCAGTTTTCTGTTAATAACAGAGAATGAAGTAAAGGCATTTTTACAAAGTTTGCACAATCAACCATCTTGGAAACAACGAACTTGATAAGAGAAAGATACATTGTGTAAAGATTCCACTTACCAAACCAGAACGTCGGCGCATCACAAGCATTAGAAGACCGAGAAGATAAAAAATATAGGTATCATATTTCCGAACTTCACTAAAAAATCTGACAATTCATTGTTGTTCACTATCATTAATCGTAGAAAAATATTGAAGAAGTTTGTCCTTACAGTCAGGTTCTATCATCCGTGTACTTGCTCTTCAGACATTCATAATATCGCCGATTCTGTCTATTTCTTACTCTTATTGTCAGAACACTCGGTCAGCTGAGTCATAGCCTGCAATGGTATCTTCACTTTCCATATTCACAAGTACTGCTGAGTCGTAGACGAAACCAAGAGGCTATCTTTACAAGAGACAACAACGAACATGAATAAATCTGATAACAGGTTGAACAATTAATGCTTCTTCACTTTTGGCACATGACCAAATATTATTTTTCCAGTATGTAAAAGCTTCCCTTGGTTACAATTACGGGCATGAACACTTTTTCTTCTGAGGCGTTTCATAATGTAAAAGCTATTCCATTTGCTTGTTAAATGGCATTACTACATCTATTTTCGCAAAAAATGGGCATATCCTTTGTATCTTCAAACGGGCAATGTCTATAAGAGCTGAAAACATTTAAAATGCTGTCTTATCGAAAATCTCTTCAAAAGACCATGGAAGGGGAAAAAGTATAGATTACTATAGGATACGATTCCCGAAGTGTTTGCCATCGAAATGGGAACAGAGATAAGAGAAACTCTTACTGTTACCTATAAAGTATCCAAATTCTATGCCAACGACAGCCATATTGGCCATGATGAATTTGTCTGCGTAATCAGGCTATGTTCAGATCAGAAGGTTTAGTTACAATAAGAATACATATCCGTTCCGCACATATAGTTATTGAATATTTATTCAATTAAAATATCTTGTTTTGTCTTTGTTTTTTAATTTTAATATCCTTGTTTCGAAACGAAATCATACCACTTTTCATAGAGACAGTAAGGCAGGTGAATTGTTTTGATCTTAAATGCTGCTTTTTCTGCTCCTTTATTTCAAGAAAGGTCACTTTCAGTTTCTATAAAAATAAAAGTGGATATATATATCAGCTCATCATTTCAAATTTGGAGCTCATCACTTCAAACCAACATAAATTAAAGATATAAGAAATGCTAATAAAAATCAAACAAACCTCCGCCACAAAATTCTGCACAAAGCAATTACAAATGAAAAGACAGAAACAACAATTTAACTGACGCGTCAATACTAAAGCTTTCGAAATTACAATAAATTCCGTTATAGCGACACTAGGCTTTTCCGAGTAGTAAATAGGAAAAGTCGAAAAAGCCTTTGCAGGGGTTCAGTGCACATGTCTTGCAAGTTGGATGGAAGTGATGCTTTTACTTACACCACGAGATCACGCGCAGGTATAATGTACAATTCTTATCATTTTACTTCTTAAATAAGTTATCACTTCATGTAGTAAAGTGGTTCTCAATTTAAAAGTTCATTCGCCTCCTCCTTCCCAAACTTGAATATAACATACACACATTTATTTAGATTTAGATTGTTTTCTAACATGTTTTATAAGTTAAACAAGAAAAAGTATAAAAAGAGTTGGTAAATATCAAAACCTGAATAAAAGTAGTATTTTATGTTTGTGAGTCATTAGGTTCATCGCAGCACGAGACGTGAAAAATGTGCAATGCCTTCGCCAGGATTCGAACGCCGGGCTCGTCGCCAATTACTTGTCGGAAGTACTTCTAGTTACACCACTAAGGCACGTGGAAGGGTAGGAGAAAATACTTTATATATTCATAAGCTGAAATATTACACCTAAATAAATGGCTGGCCGTGTTTCTTCCCTGAAACTATAAACTTTCCGTCTGGTTGTGAACATTCAGAAAAATGCTTGCTCGGAATACGGGGAGAGGGAGGTTAAAGGTAGATTGGGGATGAGAAGAACTCCCTGGCCTTCATAAACACTTTGCATATTCCAGAATTTTATTACATTTTTTGAGAATATTGCAAAGAATGATAAAGTAAACATATTTATGTAGGGTATTTAATGAAAAGTATTTATTTATGCAATTATATAACATAAGTTATGCTTTTGAATTCATTTTCTATTCTAAATTGTGTTATCATGTACTTTACGGGGGGGTGTTTTCTCCTGTTCTTGCTGATAGATGGACTTAAGCTGCATTTTGATCTTCCTAATGGAAGACTTTATGTATATATATGTAGTATTTGCGCTGATATGTATTTTTGACATAAAACTGGATACGTCTTGCAGTGTCGTATCGTTTCTCACGGTAGTTCGATTCTTCGTCTCAATTTAAGCTTAAACTCCTCGATTTGTTGAAATCGCAAGAGCAGTGTTTTTAAAAAAGGGCACGAAAAATTTGAATTGAAACGTAATTATCGTTATAACTGTTAATATTTGCTTTCACTTAATTTTTCTTACTTAACTTCAGTTCAACTTCATTAAAGGTTAAAAGCGATAATAATCCCAGATTTTGCTCGGCCGTGTCATTATAACAAAACGACGAATCGGGATATCTTGCTAATCTGTGTTTTTAAGCCTATCTTTTTCTAATACTTATCTTTCAATTCCCTATCCTCGATCAGTGGAAGAGTGAGATATACGACTGAGAATTTAATATTTTAATTTAATAATTAGGGGGAACTAGTATTTTCTTGCAAAACTAGAGAAGTGTTAGTAAATGTTTAAGGAGGTGACTTCGGAATCATACATTATTAAATCTGAAGGCAGAAATGTTCCTTCTAATGGAACTTTCTCTTGCTGGGAATATATCGTTGAAGATCATGTTCTAGAAATTTACAAGTAAATTTAGGTACAAGAACAAAAGGGATTGTCGAATTTGCCTAATGTTCAAAACGATTTGCTGCAATATCGCAAAATTTCGTTTTTTAGTACTGTCAATGTTTTAAACACGTAAATAAAAGTACTATAAAATTTGAGAAAAAGAGCTTTATGTTTTAATGAAATCTAATGAGTGAGAAATTGCTTCAGTTATGCGGACTAACCGAAAATTTGTTATTCGAAAATTCTGGAACCTTGGTCGTCTTATTTTCTAAGGTCTGATGTTTAAAGTAGTAAACATATTTGACGTTTACTTATTCATTTATATATTTTGCTTCATTTTATTTGAATAAATGTTTAAAAATATGTCCCTAAGAAAAAGAATCACATTCATAAACTTAACACACCGGTACACCGTAAGGCTGATACAAAGTAAATGACTGTAGAAGCTGTATACTACAAAAAAATTAAAGTACCTTGCTTAAAGATGAATGGGTATAAGATCATCAAAACTGTTTACACCATTTTTACAAAAAATGCTATGTCTAAGTAATGACTAAGACAGTAGTATGAAAGGGTAATTTTGTAGGACTTAAGTTTTTTTTTCCTTTCATATTTATTGGCTATATATCTACGGGAATTGTAGGCTAGCTTTACGAACCCAGGGGAATTAGTTTAAGAGTTTCTTAATAAATTTTAAGAAAGGTACTTAAAAAGTATTCTTGTATAACTTAAATTAAAGCAATTAAAAATGATGCATGTCAATTAACTATTAGCTTAATTAGTTTAAGAGGAAAGCGAGCAATTCAAGTAAATGGAATCTGGGATATGTAGACACCTTATAAACTCAATTCCGCTATATTATCTAATAGCTTTGTAAAGTATTTTATAGAAGTTTCACAAAGGCAAAATAAATTCCATCAAATCCTTTTCCATCGTCCCCTTTTGTGTCCATTTGCTAAATGTCCGCAACTTTTCATGCAACTGAACAAGATTCATGAATTGTGCCTAATTAAGAAAGCAAATTTGCCTAAATTATTAGCTACGCTACTTTATAGCATCACCAAAGCAGTTTATCTGACTATGCGTCATTCATTTTCTTAAAAGCGAAGAATTATCAGAAATATATGCAAAACAGATTTTATGAATTTATATTTTATACGTCTCAAGCATAAAAGTATATCTAATTAAGCCTGTGTATCAACAAAGTGTGATTAAAAATTAAACTTACAACGAGGGCGAATGTTTTTAAAAATGAAATGAAAATTTTCGATATAATATCTTTGATAGTGGAGAATTAACTCAAAAAATATACCAAAACAGTAGCATTTTTATATATTTCATTAAAATAATATCTCATCCAAAATGTTAAACTTAAATTTTAAAATAACCTGCCATAACTTGAAATACATACATTTTATAGATATTTTTACACATTTTAAAACATTAAAATGAAATCCAAAAGGACATTTTACAGTACAATAAAATACCTGAAATTAAAACTATAAATTTTATTCCATGAAATTTACAATATTTTCTTTTAACAAGTGTTTGATAGTAAAATTGTTGAGATTGTTATTGGAAATTAAATTAGAATTTCCCAAAAGTATTTTCAATACCTTAAGTATATTTCTTTGAGAACGGAATATTGTGTACCTGAAGTGCTGAATCATAGGGCTAAGTTCTTCAGTCGAGACGGGGAGTGGCTAATGATTTTAGTCACTCCTCTGAATGGCCAGCTGGAAAAGTCATAAATTTTATTTTTCAACATAAAATTATTATTATTAAAAATCACAAGCACCGACACAAACGCATATATATATACGCACATATACATAAATTTTCTACTTCAAATAATCCCAGAAACACTAATAATATAGTAACTGACATTAACACTGCAGTTCTGGAGCACTTTCAACATCATGATTTTAAAAATGTAAGTTTAGAAAATTTTGAACTTTGTTCAAAATTTAAAAACAATTGTTCTCAATTAAAACAAATAGAGTACTTCTGTAATCTATTTACATGCTACAATTTAAAAAACGTTAACCACATAGGCTTATACCTACAGTAAACAAATTAAAAACAGACACTTGTATGTACAGCAGTTTTAACTAAACTCAAATAGGAAAAAGAGGTGTTAATACGCATAATAAAATAATTCTCCCTGCTATAAATTTTGCAAAAGTATTATCTTTCATAAGCAATTTCCTTGATTCGGATAATTTCACAAAACATTTAATCAGATGGTTACATACCGACACTAATAAATTCTTACTCAAACTGGAAGCTCACATAAAGTTAAGTTATAAAGGCTATATTATTGTAAAAGTCTTAATTCTAGAAATTGTCCAATAAACTCAATGCAAGCAAAATGTTTTGTACAATTAACATCCTTCACCCAAAATTCCACAACATAAATTTTAATAAGACCTTCAGACACTGTCAGAAACACTTCGCAGCAAATAAGTCAATTTAATGTTAAAGCAAATAAGTTAATGTTAAAGTTTTAGCTGCCTTTAAGTATCAAAACCCTTAAGCAACTTATTGCTTAATCATCATGACATTGATTCTACAGCTACATATAATCGCCTGTCTCCAGATTACGTTGATTTCGTTGACCCACACCATCAGCATGCGCCCATAGGTGATCTTAACATCATAAAGAACCCTCAGTTACGAAGTCTTATGCAAAAAGGAACTCAATTTAGACCAATTAGCAATCAGCAAAACTACATGCATTAATAGTTCCATAGATAATGTTAATGAAGTCATCCTGAAGGCTAGCAAACAAATTTAATCTACTCAATGCAGCTTTTATCGAATGGAAGTCAGCAGTTATTGCTCTACTCTAAAGACGAGCTAGCAAATTTATAATTCTTAGAAATTTAGAATGGACTTAAATTAAAAAACAAATTCACGAATTAAAGCAGCATTTTATTTTCACAAAAATAGAAAAAGCTGGCAATAAATCTAGCATTATATGCAAAACTTTTACTCCCAGATGTTGGGGAACTAGATAACACCTTTACCTAAGCACACCAAGATGCAAGAGACTGCGATTGTTAAAAAAATATTCAGAACAAAAAACTGAAAATTTCACTTCTTCCAAGTTGCAACAGATTGGCTGATCTATATGCACTTCCTGAATTTCATAAAGTTCCTGTTAAATTCAAATTTATTTCCAACGGTACCAACAATTACAAGAAAAATATTGATTACATCTTTGCAAAATAGCTAAAAAAATCCGCATATTAATTCACACTTTAGTCTACACATAGCATAATTATAGCTGGATAATTAACAATAACCTGCCAGTAATACAGGCTATTAAAATTGAACATATATGAAATAAACTGCTACGACTTTGAAAACCTTTATATTAGCCATTGCTTGTAGAGCAATTTTTCCATTTGCCAGTTTTCCTTTCACTCTTACAATTTCTTTAAAAAAAAGATTTGTCTAAAACTTTTTAAACTTTAAAAAAATTTGAAAAACTTTTAATTTTAATTTTTCTATTGCTTCTAAATATTACTTAAAAATTAAGACTTTGTAGATTGGAATTTATGTAGACTTCAAATTGTAATTCTTAATTTTCCTTATCGGCATTCTTAATTTTACTTTGAAATATATGAATTTTAATAGAAGTAGTCAACGTTCATTCTCATGATTATGCTATTTAATTAAATCATTGCAGCTTTGGGGCAGGATTCTTAATAGTCCTTCCTTACATTTTTTTTATTTGTTTATATATATATGCATGCATATATTGTTGAGAATTTTGTACATATATTGATAATTTTAGTGAAATTATATGTGAAGTTTTTTTATTTTTCTGCATAATGTAACATGAAAAACTTGAGAGAAATGATGCTCTGGCGGAAAACTAACACAAGGACAGGCCTATTTGACCTTGCGTAAATGGGTGTCTCGATAACTTGGAGAGATATCGCCAAACTGGCAGCGGCTTTTGCGACTTATTTTGTCAGGACTAAGTGTTCGGTGCATATTCTTGGCGAACATCTTCGTGTAAATCTTAAGTCCTGATCTTGATCAGGGAGCTGAATGCAGCTATGTTCTGTGGTAGAATACTATGATTAAGTGGTAGAAGAACTACTTTTCAGAGGGATTTAAAATCCTCTTTTATTAAACCACAAATTATATACAGCCACTTCCCAACTCGGGAGGGATACAGAAAATAACGACCGCCACTTGGGTCTAAACTGAACAATCAAATAATTTAAACTAAAACTAATTAGAAATTAAATCGTCTTTGCTCACATAGCTATAACGCGAGGTTGGCCTCTAAACTAAATGGTGCGTAGCAAGATTTAACTAATACTAACGCACTTAGAATTACTTCAATAAGTAATAGCGTAACAGCGCTACGGTTTAGAATTTCAATACTAGCTGGTCAGGCGAACGTCGAACAGAGTAACAGTGGTCTGAGACTAAAAGCTCTCTCACACTGAGAGGTTCCTACCTACGGTTTAAATAGAATTTGGCTCCACTTCAAATTAGCATAAAGCTGAAACGTGCGCTTATTCTAACGGGAAGTTGAAATAAGAACAGATAGAAAAAGGCAAATTAAAATAAAACTTTGTTAGTTTAACTAAAACCGTACAAATTTTTACTCTAAATTTGGCGAGAAATCACAAAATTTGGCAAACATTGTTCGACATTTTCATCCAGTCACTGTATAACTGTAATTGATATTGTAATTGCATAACTGTAATTGATTCCTATACTAGCCGTAATCGTATCCGGCCCTCATGTGCCTTCCAGTAATTTCGAGAAGCATAAAGTACTAGAAAAATCTCAGCTGCCGAGGTAAAATTGTATAAGAACGGACAGAGTATCAGTTTCTCAGTTCCAGTAGTTGTTTATTTCAGATTAAGGACGAAGTATTGCGATATCTCTGCGTGATCTTCCTCTTTAAATGTGCTTTGCATTGTGTTGTGATTAACATTCTTAGTAGTTTGAAGTGTAACTACTGACTCTACTGCGTAAGCTGTGAAGAGCTGTTCGATTATTTTTTATTTATGTTGATTATTTTTGTGGAAAAGTTCCAGAGCTGTTAGTTTTTTTTTGTTTTTTTGTTTTTCTTGGGGGGCTAAAAACAAATTTCGTCAAGCTGGCGTCGGTTCTGTTACATTTAATCTCTAACGAATCCCTACAGACGCAATAATGTTTGGTGTCAGAAGTGTGATTTAATGCCGGTACAAGAGCGATGAAGGAGCAATTTAGACAGCCTTGCTGGATTCAAAGAGGAGATGAAAGCGAGCCAAGAAGAGATGAAAGCTGTTCAAGAAAAGATTGAAGAAATTCAAAAGAAGATAACATTGATAGAGAACATCGATATGAAGAACATCAGTATAAAATCACATACGAAAGTATGATCAGACAGGCCCCCTGGAGATATTTGAGGCACAAAGGCAACGGAAAAACACAATGCGGACTGTTTAAGAGACGTTTAAAGTTAAAATCATTCGCAATGATATATTATTCATACCGATGCCGTGCGGATTGCTGATTGTTTTAAGAAATATCTAGAGTTTCGTGGATATTAGCAAAGCCACCTTCATAATCTTGAGCTAATTCATAAACAAAATGCATGCCAACCAAATCAGCGTTAAGATGATGCAAGTTCTCCTTACTACAGCTTAAACTTTAATGAGTAAGACCCAGGTGATGACCCGGAGCGCTAGAACAGCCATTTCCTATCCTGCTTTCCAATGTGAATAAGATTCACATCGACGAATTTTCTCTACCTTCTCTCAAAGTGTGTGCATGGAGTTCTAAGACACCCTACATTCTCTATCATGAACTGAAAAAGGAACTCTGAGGACAAAGTCGATTCTGCTTTCTAAATTTCATAAAGGAGAATCAGAGGTAATGGAAAATGTCATGATGCTTTCAAAGATCTTGAATTAATTTGGGATTCACAGAATGTGCTACATAATAATTTTTATAGTATAAAGCAATGCAGGTATATTACTGCAGTGGTAGACCCACTGAAGTCATTTGTAAGAAAGAAGAGAGTAAGTATGGAAATCTCTACTTGACAGATTATCATAAAGCAAATGAAAAATATGAGTTGGGATTAAAAGTTAATAGAAATCCTAAGATAAACATCTGTTCATCCTATTAAGGAGAGTTGTAGTTACTTAAATGAAAATAAATTATATGTATTTATATCATTATCTAAGTTAATTTTCAGCTTGTCAAAATGCTAATATTTGTTTATAAGAAAACCTTGTTTTGTAGTTATAAAATGAAATAACTCTATATCATTATATGGAATTTTTAAATGAAAAAGGTGCTTACCGGTTTTTTGCTAGGATTTATTAAATTTACTAGTATAACAATCCTAATACGGCAATCATTGCTTAAAAATCTCGGAATCTGTATCTTCGAAATCAAGTTAAAAATGGGGAATGAACAGCCTAATTGGAAGCAAGATGCCTTTAATTTTTCTCCCTGACTCTCCTCGGAACCTTTACAAGTTTAGAATTTGTCTGCTAAGTGAGTGGAAATGAGTTCTTTAACTTTATAATTCGTAGTATAAATCGACATTATTTATTCGCGGCATAGGTCGACATTGTCGAGTGTGTATTTCCAACAGACATCATTGAGTTTTATATTGTAACTACATTCTCGTCTTTATGTCGCCAAATGGGCGATAAAGTCGCCAATCTGGCAACCCTAGTGCTATGCCGGAAAGCTTACATACAGGCGCAACCGCCGAATTTTTCGTAACAATATATAAATATATATATATATATATATATATATCAAAGATTGAATTAATTAATTGAAATTCATTGTAATCTAAATAAATTTCCTAATACGTGCGCAATATCTGCAAAATAATATCATAATAATTTATTAATTAAGTAATATAGAGTATACTATCTCCCAACATAAAGTTAGCAGCCGTGTAGAGACATTAGGTTATTACGAAGCAGGAGACATGAAAAATGAGCAACGCCTTCGTCGGGAATCGAACCACGGACCTCTCGGTTACGCGTCGAGCATGCAGACCACTATACCACGAAGGCATGCGAAGAAGGTGGGAGAAATACCTTATATACTCCCCCTTTTAAAGGGCGACTGGGGTTTTGGGGACCCAATCGCCAAATTCCGGTGGCGGAGAATCATCCTCCACCACCTTTTTAGTTCGGGCGCCAGTGTAGAGACATTAGGTTTTTCGAAGCAGGAGACATGAAAAATAAGCAAGGCCTTCGCCGGGAATCGAACTACGGACCTCTCGGTTACGCGTCGAGCATGCAGACCACTACACCACGAAGGCATGCGAAGAAGGCGGGAGAAATACCTTATATACTTGCCCCTTTTAAAGGGCGACTGGGGTTTTGGGGACCCAATCGCCAAATCGCGGTGGTGGAGAATCATCATCCACCACCTTTTTTAGTTCGGGCGCCAGTGTAGAGACATTAGGTATTTTCGAAGCAGGGAAATCGAGGAAATGAGCAACGCCTTCGCCGGGAATCGAACAACGGACCTCTCGGTTACGCGTCGAGCATGCAGACCACTACACCACGAAGGCATGCGAAGAAGGCGGGAGAAATACCTTATAGACGTATCTGAATTAAGTAATCCAGAAACATTGAAAATTGAATTCCGAAAAATTTTTTAAAAGGGAAACTTGAATTTGAATTTTGAAACATAGACATGGAAACTTTGTAATTGATAATTAATCAATCAATCATGAAAAATATTCAATAAATTAAGTAATTATCGTCATTGATCGGAAATTGATTGACTTTTCAAGGGGAGCAAAACAACCCCCGTTCAATTAACAATAATAAATAAATGTGAAGGTATTTCGTCTTTTACTCAAGTAAAAATTATGAAGCCAAACTGGCAATTAGCAGTTTAACTCGGTTTCGTATTCCGACGAATAAGTTCATTGCAAGATGGGGTTTTCCCCATGCGTAAACATGAATATGATCCGGTTTTTCTCAACAGTTATCTGTTATCTGCCAAGGCATCCGTTTCTTTCGTAGGTAACCTTCAATCAACCAACTAACGTAATAATGCTCACAGGCTAAGCACATGAAGATATTTCGAGGATAAAGTAAGCAAATCTTAATAACTGAACGTTTCGGATTTCGCGTCCTATTTAAAATGCAGACTCAATAATCATATAAAATGGCAATTTCCTTGTTAGATCGGATTATAGAGAAGAAAAACAGAACGAAATTCAGTATATGAATTATTTGTATTTGATTCTGTTCTACTTATTGTTTTTGTGAAGAGGTATTTGAGAGAGCTGCTTTTAGGTCCTAAAACCCCATTCACCAGGAGACAAACAATGGAATGCAGATTAGGGCCCTAAGTTTAACTAGCACGTATGCGATTAAAGTCGCCTCACGAAAGGCTTTTCAGAATATAAGAACTCCAAGTCCTTCATCCCGAAGCTATTAATGACACCTTGTAGACATTAGGTATTTTGGAAGCAGGAGACATGAAAAACGAGCAATGCCTTTGACGAGAATCGAACCATGTACCTCTCGGTTACACGTCGAGCGTGCTGACCATTACATTACGAAGGCATGCGAAGAAGGCGGGAGTAATACCTTATTACCTGATCAACTGACTAAGAGTGGTGAAAATTGCAAAGTACTTCTTGCTTACCTGAAGCAGATGCGAAAGTAGTATGTGTTAAAGCCAGTACCTTGCGCTATATCTATAAGGTTTCTAGTAAAATAGATGGATCTCCATTCACGCCAAACAGTTGAAATGTGACATCACCTAGAGATACTAGAAGACAATAAATGGAAGAGGAGATCATTAAAAGCAGCTCAAGGTGATACTTCCATCTGAAGAGGCACCAAAACGTGAGAAGAAGGTCAATGTGATGAAAAAATAGCAGGAAGAGAAAGAGGAATGGGAAGGTCGGCTAGAATGATTCACGAAGAGTGCGTCTTTGTATGTAGCTAGGACACTGGTAAACTCTGTCATAGTAAACCATATTTGTTTTTCTTCCTAACTGCTAAGGTGGCATTAACTGGACCTGCCTTACCCTTTCATCTTATCATATAATGTACTATAAATCAATGCTCTCAAACTCAGATTACATGCCGGCCGAATACTCGATCTGAAAGCACATCAGAAACATTTTCAATAACACAAAAATAAAATAAAATTATTAATATATAAAAAAATTTCATTTAACTTACTATTATTATTTATGAATGTTTACCAAAGCATTCATAAACAATAGTAATTGCACAAAGGGAGAATTCAGATTTACATTTATTTTCCCTTAGATATGAACGTTGGTGCCTGCAATAAATTTTTATTAATTATACTTTGTAATACAAACGTAATGACAACTAATATTAAATTTTATACTGACATTTACTTTAAATAATTCTAATAAGTTGAATTAACCACTAAATAATTTATTTTTAATTTTAACAGGAAACGTGAAAATTTCAGAATATTGAAGTACCACCAGCTGTCGGCTGTCAAACTAAATTTGCTAATACATAGGAAATTCTCCCTCATTACTTTAGAATCTTGGCCTGATCTATAAGCATAGAATGACAAAGAGAAAGCATTAACCTATCCATTCTATCATTTTTGATTCAGTAGTAGTTGCGCTTATAAACCAGTCCATAGCTTTATATTTTTAAATCTATAAGAACGTATTTTTAACAAATACATAAATAAAATGCATCCGTGGGTCACGTAAAATTGCTTCAGAGAAACATGCGAGCCGCAGATTTGAGACCACTGCTATAAATAAGTTATATGTTGCATTCTTAAACTTGATTTTTGTGGCATTGAATGTAGTTATTGTGCTTTAATAGTGATGTTAATTTTTCATTTTCTGTTTTTTGTCGGGTTTGTTTAATCTCCATAATGGTTCGCTTAAGTTAATTTCTTTGTCGGTATAAATCCTCTTTTCGGCTCAAAACAAAATGTCCGTTACGCAGAATATTTAATTTATTTATATATAGAAACTAATCAGTTTAATATATCGTATTTTTCTCTTGTGTAAAGCATATTTTAAGCATTTTCTACAGCTGAAATTAAAGCAGAAAATTGCTATTTTGTCTTACCATATTCTGTTTTATTTAAAATTTTAAACTAACCCTTAACTTTTTTCACAACAAACAAGTTTGGAGATTTCTTCCTTCTCCTGTTTATGTCACTTAAATAGAATTACAAATGCTTATTAATATTTTCATTACAAGGGATTTGCACTTTGCAATATAAAAGTTCGTATCTGGTACTTGTTTACAGGAAACGTAAAAACATTTTGCACCATATGTCGTTGTCAATACTCTTATGGCTTTGTTCTTCCTTCCTGGTAGACAATAATCTAAGCTTGTAGAAATTATAGAGTTTCTCGGTACATGATATAGGAATTTTTAAATATTTTCTCACCTGGATTTGAACCACGGATCTTTTAGTTCCCAGCTAAACGTACCACCGCATACATTCTACAGCACGTTCGGGGGGCAAATCGATAATTCATTGCAAGTTATTTTTTTTACTTAAAATTAATGGATTATCTACAGTAGGTAAAAGCGCATACTTGATAGATTATGGTAATCTTAATTCACAAAATTTATTTAAGAATATTGTGTTACTTTTTCTGTTCTTATATTATATATGTAATTAACAGATATTATCAAAATCTAAGTGGATAGAATTAAGTTAAACAGTCAAGTATTTTTAAATATATAAAATACTGCAATGTGCTCTTCAATAACGTTTGTGCATGAAACTTTTAAAGTACAAAAGATGTGCACAAAACCAATCAAATAAGAAGAGAAATAAAGTAGAAATAAACTTAGCTTCACGAGGAAGATCTGGAAGACGCTACTTTTGTAAGCGCATAAACTTTAATCCAAAAGGATTTGTATTATGTCATTAACTAATTTTACATTAATTTATATATATATATATATATGCATTAGAAAAGATTTTTCATAGATCATCTCTAAGGAACAGAAATTTAATTAAAGCGAAAAATTGCAGGAATAAATTTTAGTCAGTGTTTTAATTATAAGTGATTTAGATTTCCATTGTAATAAAATATTTTAGTAGTAATATATACATATATACATATACAAAACGCGTGTACTAGCGACCGCTTGTAGGCTTCAGTATCGGGATAGAGCCTAATCATAACGTTATTCGTATACATCCGAAAAGGAAAAATATTTGTAATTGAATGCATTCTTTATGTTTATTAGATTGCAGTTCTAAAATAACTTAACTTCTAAAGTAACTTTTGTTAGATAACAATTCTAATGTAACTTAAGTAATATTAAAAACGTATTTTTAGCGTTCTAAATCTTATACCACTTTTAAAAAAAATATGTAGAACACTACACACTAGAAGTGAAATACGATAATAATAAACGAATGTTACAAGCCAGTGTATTTGCAAAAGAATATCATTTAATATTTTTTAAGGGACAAAATAAAAATGGACCTCGAATTATTATAATTTATTTTATAACCGACTCCTCAAACCAAGTTAAAAATGACATCAAGTATTCAAAATTTTAAAATTAAATATTTATATAATAACAATTATAAAAATAACGTAAGGCTTAACGTATGAAACTACATTAATGAATAATAATATAAATCTTAATATCTGTGTACAACAAATCTAAAGATAACTTTTTACGCTGTGCTACTAATGATGCAACACTTACGTTTTATAACCATTCCCCTATTTTATGTAATATATAATGTATTTCAGGAAGGATACTGATGAAAGTTGTTTTTTACTAACCTCAGAGCAAGTAACAGTATTTAAATTAAAAGCTACATTTAAATGAATATTATGAAATATTCAATACTCTTCAGACTTCTGAGTGCGGCAAAAGTGTCATTTGTCTTGAACTGATAAAAGTGTTCACAAATAATCAGAGTGAATTGATCAGTGGACATTTAAATTGGCATTTCCTTTAAATTATTTTAGCTCTTTAAATTCCTCGTACATGAAACACTGGTGTATCCAGCACGCCAGATGCAAGATCTCAATTTAAATTTTTTCTTGAAACAAGTTTATCGCGGGAGGCGACAAGAACTTCTTTCAACAGAGAGAAAGCAAATAATTGGTCTTAAATCCCTTTTTACCTGCTTTTGCTGTGGTGAGGAGAGGACGCATCCCCTGGAGGCAAGATGAAGGGAAGAGTGTAGGTTTCCCAGCGCAGTATCTAGAAAGGTGAAAACCCGATGCAGCGTTCTTCAACTGCGAATCTGGAAGCTGAGTAACGTGATTGCAGAAGGGAGGGAGATGGACACTGATGTAAACTAATGATTATTGATGGTGTTCTTTAAAGACGCAGAAAGGTTCTCCGAAAATAATTTTCGCGGATTTCCGGATGCATAAATCAAATGCATTTGGTTATTTTGTCGCGGTGGCATTGAAAGAAAATCAGATTAGAAAACTGATTGTAAGCCTGAGTTATTCTGGAAAGTAAAATCAGTAGATAATAAATGGTTTAAATTTCTTATAATTAATGGCAAGGAAAGATGCTGATGTGGTCAATGAAATACAAATCACGTCATTTTTATCATATGAGGAACAGTCACAAATAAACTTTCTATACTTTAGAAATCTTAATTTTATAAAATGCTTCATAATTGATAAAACAGTATAATTTCAGAAACCGTTTCTTTTCATTCAGAATAAAAATTTGGTTGTATTATAGACCTAAAATAAAATTCTATAATACAGCTTATTTGAACTCATTTTTTTACGATTTACATAAATAATTAATTGCTGAGAAATAAAAATTAATTTTTGAAGTCTCATATTTAATGTAAGAGTGCAATGACAGGCAAAATGAAATTGCTATAAAACGAGGTTTCTGTCATTTATGTAAGTATTTTATTTCCTTAATTTTGTCTACTCATGCACTTTTATAATGTCTTTCATTTGTAACATTGTAATGTTTCTCACTTTTTACTAAGCATATTGTGTTAGTTTAAAGATGTGTAAAGGACATTAATTGTAAAACTCAGCATTTCTTTCTTCAAAAATTTTCATACGGTTAGTGTTTGACATAAAAGATATGAAAACTACTTTTTGCAGAAAATGTTGAACCAAACATTTTACCATTTAGTTTTAATTAAAGAATATAAATAGCATTAATTATAAGACTGATTTCAAATTTCTTTCCATTAGAAAATGTTAAGAATTTTTTCTTATTGTCAGACTCATTCTTCGGTAAACAAATCTTATAAAATATAAGAGCAAGGAAGATATTTTCCTCTGTCATAAGACTTTATAATTTCTCATTACGAGTAAAGATCACCTAAGAGCCTATAGCTTATGATATGAGATGTATTTCAAAATTCAGGGATAGTGTAACTTATGCAGTGCTAAGTTATAATTTCTTGATGAATACTTCGGTTCAGGCGTGGGTGACGCTGCGACGGGTACCCGCGAATATCTTCGTTATCCCAGTTGAACAGTGTATTCGATTTTCGAACATTTGGAGTTCCTAATACTCATGAATGAATACTTCAGACATTATTATAACTGTTAATATAAAAGAGCGTAAAATTTTATTTCCAAAGCGAATAGGTAAACGTATTCCACAAGTCGTTGTTTTTTATGATAATTTAGCTTATATCAGCTTTAACATGTAAACTTGGCATGACCTGTGTTAATTCTAATTTTCATAAAGTCATTAAATATTTTTTTTCGATGATAATACCAAATATTATAATTCAGTGTCTTTCAGTGAGTATTTAAAAATAGGTATTAATAGGATATTTTTCATTTTATCTTCAAATGTAATAAATTATGTGAAATAAGTAAATATCTGATTAATTATTGTGTATTATTTTAAGCGTTGGAGGAATGTGATGTACGATTGATTACTTTAGATATTCTCATCCAGTTCCTTACCAACAATGAAGCTGCAAGCGTCACTATTAAGAGAAAGGGAAGTAAAATAAATAACCCTCTAATAAGCAATTTCAGTTTATTTAATTGCTCCTCTTAATAGTGCAATTATGAGCTCCTGAACAGGATCGTTAATTTGCGAGCTAAATTGACTACTTTTACTGCAATGAAATAAAATGAGAAGTATCTCTCGGGCAGTATAGGATGACACAGACCTAATAAATTTAAGTGAGAAACATTTAAAGAGTTTTGCTCAGATATTTACACATATTGCTTTGTCCTTCGGGAGTCCTTATTGGTCTTTACGTTTAGCGAGCTCATTAAAGTTAGGAAAGAGAGTAATTTTAACCTAATGCGAAAAATATAACCAACACAATGAAAAGCTTTTAAGAGTGATGCTTAAATAGTTATTTTTAACTATAGATTAAATGAATAAGAGCTTAGATCAAATACTATGAACTGAATTTTTAATTTCGTGTGATATAATCAGTTATGTGAATTAAGGTTTTTTTCACTAAGTTATAAAAAGCAATTTCGAGGCTCGCCTTTGAAGTAAATTTTATATCGATTCTTATATTATCAGAAATTTAAGATGATATTATATATGTATATATCATTTTTATTTATATATGATTATTCACTGTTTTCGGTGACAGCGTATATCCACACCTGCGAGCGCAGCGCCCCCGGTTAGAAAACTTTTACTAGTGATGCTGTCGACCAGAGTAATAATTCAGGAAGGCTAGAAATCTTAATAAATGCGTGTGTGTTTATCTTACTACTGAATCAATGTTTTATTATACAGTCTGCTGTATAATTCTTAACCATATTATTTATGAGAATGAGAACCAGCGTACATTTTGGCCCTTAAGCCGGAGATTATCATAAATGAGAAACTTCTTCAGAATTTATGTGGACTACAAAGGTGTGGCTACTTCTGGTTTCGAAGGAAGAGTATTCAACGGTCAAGTAAATAGTAATTTACTATTTGAATTATTTGAGACTTAATTTGAGCTTATAACTAATAATACTATTGTGAACTTTGTTGTATTTCTTTGAAATTTGAGCTTTGTCAGAATGAAAAATGTTTAAAGGTGCAATTAAACAGGATTTAAGGCTTATAGCCTTTGAAATAGGAGTAGAGCTAACAGATAAGATGACAGTTTTAGAATTAAACACAGCCATCAAAAACAGTGATCCATATAAATCTGATCCAGATTCTGTGAATGAAATTGCAAAGAGATCATTGAGAGGAGAAAATCTGAGGAATCCAAACAGTTAGAATTTGAGAAAATTAAGTTGGAGCGTTTAAACCAGAGTTAGAATTGGTTAAAATACGCTCAGAAATAAAATCAGATATTCCTAAAATCGAAAATAACAACGGATCATTAGACACACTTATAAAACTTCTTGAAACTGCAACTCATATTAGTGTGAGACAAGGAGACAAGTGGTTTAAACCCAGTAAGTTAGGAAAAGAGGTGGATTTATTTTTCAAATCTAAAGGAAAATCATTTGCTGTAAGCTCTAATATTTATAAGAGTTCTTCGAAAAATATTTCGAAGGTATTTCTTTCAGATATTTCTTCTAATTGTGTGTTATGTAAAACTGAATATGTCCAAATTATCGAAAATTATCAGTGAATGATAGAGTAGTAGTAGTTACAAATAATCATCTTTGCCTTAACTGCATGTCTAACAAACACTCTGTATTAAATTGCTCTTCAAAAATGTCGTGTTTTTGCAAAAAGAGACATCATAAAACATTGCATTTTCCAAACCGAAACTCCAATGAAAATCGTAACGCGCGTAGAAAAAATGAGGTTGCAATTAAAAGTACTCAAAGCAAATACTCTTCAGAGTTCAATGCCATCGACAACCGCGGTGTGTGAAGATCATAAATTACCCAATGTACAAGCGCCAAAATTTGTGCAAAGCTTAACATTCGTGAGTAATCATTCGAATAAAAAGAAAAATAAAGTGTTACTAAGTACGGCGATATGTATTTTGACAGATGAAAAAGGAAATGAATATACACTGGTGTGCAAAAATTAAGGACCAGACGGCTTTTTCAATATAACTTTGTACAAAAGCTTTCCAAATCAACACATTTAATACCGTAAGATTCCCAATACGTAAGGACATGAGTAATGTAAGCAACACTTACTAAAAGAGAAATCAGAGGGATAAAAAGAAGCTTTATTGAAGCTTTATTGAGACGCACATATGGAAGAAGAATATCGTTACAATAACGGGTCCCGTTGATTGAACCTGCGTCGAAGATGTGAAGGTCTGTACGACTACCAAGCATGATGCCTCCCCAAACGAGAACACCGCCACCTCCATAGCTGTCCCTTTAAATGATGTTCGAGGGATGATTGCGGCTTCACCGCTCTCTCCAGATAAGTATGCGAGGAGAATCGCTACTCAGACTGAATCTGCTCTCATCTGTAAAGAGTACTCGTCCCCATTCATTGTCTCTCCAATTCCGGTGTTCCCGGCACCACAGAGAGCGCCTTCTTCGATGGGCAGGCGTTAGAGGTACACACCATACAAGGCATCGTGCAAACAGACCACCACCGTGCAGTCTTCTGGCCAAGGTAAAACGCGATATCGGTCGTCCAGTCGCCTGTGTCGTGTGTCTAGCGATTTCTCCCGCTGTCTGCCGCCTGTTTCTTCTGGCCTGTAAGGCAATATACCGGTCATCTGCGGGTGTGGTTCCTCGTGGACGACCACTACTAAACCCCCGGATAGCTGTTCCTGTAGTTTGAAATTGTCTCCAAAGTCGTGAAACGATGCTGTGAGCAATTCCGAACTCTGCAGCCACACTTGTCACACTGCGGCCTTCCTCCAACTTCCCAATGATTCGACCTCGGGTAAAAGCATCCAGATGTCGTCTAACAGATTGATTATTCGCCATTTCTCGCTGAGGCAGCAACTCGGTGGGATTTTAACTGCTATACGGCGTGCAATCTCTTTGCCAGAAATACTGATCTTACACCGACAACATGCTTTATACTACTCAGACACTCCCCCATTACGTCTACCTGCATATCTGCGCATGTGCTACCGTACATCACCTTACTTAATCTCCTGATTGGTCTTTCTGTCCGCTCTGCCTCTTCGTTCAGCTGATATGCTAATTTTTCGACTTTGTCCTTAATTTTTGCACACCAGTGTACATTACGATACCTTTTGGATAGGGAACTGAATCTTGCCTGCTAAGTAAACATATCGTAGATATCATGCAATTAAAATAAGGGAAGGTAGATATAATAGTTAGCGGTTTAAATGATTCATCTCTAAGAATAAACGCAAGAATTAATGCAAGTATTACAAACGAAAATAAAAGTTATGTTAAAAATGTAAATTTCTTGGTAGTTCGGAAAATAACGACAGACTTTATACCCTCAAAAAGAGTAAACATTTATCTGGAGAATTTTAGACATATAAAGTTAGCTGATGACAAGTTTAACATTTCCGAACGTATTAACTGTTTGCTTGGTTCAGAGGTATATTTAGAGTTGTTACAACCTGATAAAATTCGATTGAAAATTCTTATATCATTCTACACAACAGTATGTTTAGATTTTTTTTGCGTCTGCGAATTACGTAACAGAAAAAGAGGGTGGAATTCATTGTGGTATGATAACAGAAGAAACAAATTTAGATAATACACTCAAGCAATTTTGGGAACTCGAAAACGTTGAGGTTGCAATGAAGGGAAGTAAAGAATCAGAATTATGTGAAGATCATTTTAAAAGCAGCTATACCCGAGAAGATAATGGAAAATATGTAGTGAAGATGCCGTTTAGGGAAGATCCAATGTGTTTAGGAAATTCGAAACAAATAGCGCTTAAGAGGTGGAACTCGTTGTGGATCCGCTTGAATAAAGATTAAAATTACTTGTTATTGTACTCAGATTTTCTACGTGAATATGGAGAACTAGGTCACATGACTGAAGTCAGAAATAAAGATGAAGAGCAAAAGGGAACATACTATATTCCACACCTTGGGATTTATCGCCCTGAGAAAAGTTCGACATTCTTGAGAGTAGTGTTCAATGCTTCGACTACATCGTCAAAAGGCAATTCGCTGAATTCAGTTTAATGTAATGGTGGTGTAATTCAAGAGGACTTGTTTCCGATTATGGTACGTTTCCGAAAACATATTTATGTCTTTACAGCGGATATTAAAAAGATGTACCGAATAATATCGATTCATCCTACTCAACGGCAGCTACAGAGAATTTTGTGGAAAGAGTCAATTAATGGTCCAGTAAAAACTTTTGAGTTGAACACGGTCACCTATGCCACAGTAAGTGCACCTTTCTTAGCCATGAGAACATTACGTCAGCTTGCTATAGACGAGTTCAGAAATTTTCCATTAGCAGCTGCAGTTCTACAGAGTGATTTTAACATGGATGATGTGCTAACAGGGTACAGTTCATTGAGTTCGGCAAAGGAATTACAGCAAGAATTGATTGAGATTTTAAGAAGTTCAACTATGTCTCTGCACAAATGGTGTAGCAGCAATTCAGAGCTTGCAGTTAACTTTGATGATGAATGCACATTCTAGTGCGCGAATGAAGTTTCAGCTCTTGGTGTTTCCTGGAAAGCAGATAAACATTGTTTTAATTTTAAAGTGAAACTGGAAGACGAGTGTAAAATGACTAAAAGGCAAGTTTTGTCAACAATAGCAAGAATCTTTGACCCAGTTGGTTTATTAGGTACCGTGATAGCTAAAGCTAAAACATTTCTTCGGACTCTATGGTTTTTGAAGCTCAAACGGGACGATCTTCTACCTGAAAAAGAAGCCAAGGAATGACAACGATTTTTCTCTGAACTGCCTCATATATGTAATTTAGAAATTAAGAGATGCATTCTTGTCGCAGAAGCAATTGTTATTGAGCTACACGGATTTTGTGATGCCTCTGATTTAGCGTATGGAGCTGTAGTTTATTGTAAATCCATCTTCCAATGTGGTGAAGTAATAATAAGGCTTGTAATAATAATAAGGCTTGTAATAAATTAAGAGTTTCTCCTATAAAGCTAGTTAGCATACCATAATTAGAGTTATGCGCAGCTGTATTGCTTGCCATATTCATGACTCGAGTAATATCTGCTCTGAAACTTAATGCTAATAATGTATTTTTGTGGAGTGACTCTGTGATGGTCTTGTCTTGGCTGCAAAAGGAACCCTGCCGTATGAAAACATTCGTTGCTAATCAAGTAGCGGTTGTTCAAGAAATGACGGATGTGCGACAGTGGCGGCACGTTCCATCAGGTGAAAATCCGGCTGATATTATCTCCGGGGAACTTGACTCTATTACGCTTGCCCAAAGTGAACTGTGGTGGAAGGGTCATGGTTTCCTGATGAAGGATGAGTATCCATGTAAAGTGATTCATACTGAAGTTATTGTGAAAGACGTTTCTGACCAACTCAAAAACCTTAATGACTCTAAAATTTCACTTAAAATAAAAGTCAATTATTTCCTAAATGAGTTCTTAAATTTGAGTAATAACTATGTTAAAATTTTGCGTATTTTAAGTTTTATTTACAGGTTCTACAATAATTGCAAGCCTAAGAACAAGATTAGCGGTCCTCTTAGCAGTTAGGAAATTAAACATGCGGAATTAAAGCTAATTAAAATCGTTCAAGAAGAAGAGTTTAAAAAAGAATTAATTAGTCTCCAGAAAGGCGGTAAGGTAGTTCCGAATAGTAAGTTGAAAATTTCGCACCCTTTTTTAGATAAGAAGAATGTTTTGCGGGTAGGCGGGAGACTAATTAATAGTAAGTATGACTTTTTGAAAGAAAATTTCCTATAATATTGCCAAAAAATCATAGATTAACGATCTTAATAGCAGAGATAGTCCATAAAAAATGCATGTACATTAGACTTCAAGTATTAATGTGTAACATTAGGCAAACGTTTTGACCTTTAGGTGCTCGTAATCTTTGTAGATTTGGTAAAAGCCTATCATGAGATTCCGATTAATCCGTCTGATATACATAAAACGGCTATTGACACTCCTTTTGGACTTTCTCGAGTACGAGAATGCAGTTTGGGCTAAGCAACATAGCTGCAACCTTTCAATGCTTTATTGATGAAGTAACTCGTGAGCTGCCAGGTGTATTTGCTTTTGTCGACGATAAATTGATTGCGTCAAAGGACGAAATTGAGCATTTGATACACTTGAAAGATTTTTGAAAGATTAAGTAGTTATAGGTTAAGAATTAATGCATCTAAATGCAATTTTGGTTTAGCGTTGTTGGAGTTTTTGGGTTTTCAAGTATCTCAACAGGGTTTAAAACCTTTACCTGACAGGGTAGAAGCCATTCAAAAATTTCCTAAACCAAACACGTTAACTCAGTTAAAGAAATTTCTCGGCATAATTAACTTTTACAGACGTTTTGTTCCAAGAGCTTCACATATTTAACTTCCTTGAATAGGTTTTTAGAAGGTCGCATTAATAAAAAGAAACCTTCACAACGTAGCAAAATAAAAGAATACTCTCTCAAATGGGACGACGAGGCTGAAAGAGCTTTCCCCAATGCGAAAAAGGCAATTGCTGAGGCAACTCTTCTCAGACACCCAATTCCCGGTGCTAACTTGAAACTTTGCACTGATGCATCTGATGTTGCTGTTAGTAGCTCATTAATGCAATTGCATAATTCAGTTTGGGAGCCCATTGCGTTTTTACCCGTTAAACTCAGCAAAAGTCAAAGGAAATGGTCAACTTATGATCGAGAACTATTGGCTATATATTTGTCGATTAGGAAATTCCGGCCCATGCACGAAGACAAAGCCTTTACAATTTACACAGATCAAAAGTCTTTAATATAAGCTTTTAAGTAGAAGCCCGAAAAATGTTCTCCGCGACAACTTCATCTTGATTTCATAGGCCAATTTTCCATTGATATAACGATGCATCAAAGGTCGTGACAATATCGTTGCTGATTCCTTATCAAGGGCAGAAATACATTCCGTATCTGGTAATCAACACATTGATTATAAAAAGTTATCCGAAGCACAACTTCAAGCCTCTGAAATTCAAAATTCTTTCTCAATCTTCACAAGTTTTTAAACTAGAGAAACGTTATTTTTCTTTAGAAGACATTACTCTTAACTGTAATATGGACACAGGTATACCTCGACCGTTCATTCCTGAATCTTTTCGCTCTAACATTTTTCAGCAGATTAAGTCTTTCTGATGACGATATTTCAGCTTCAACGAAACTAATCGCTAAGCGATACTTTTGGCCGGATATGAAGAAATTTATTAAAACTGGAATTCAATCTTGCCTACAATGCCAACGTTCTAAAATTCATAGACATTCAAAATCACCTTTGGGTACCTTTTCCTTGCCTGATGCAAGATTTGCACATATCCATATTGATTTATAGGTCCTCTTTCACCGTCTGAAGGTAACCGTTATTGCATGACAATTATTGACAGGTTCACCAGATGGCCAGAAGCTATATCTATACTGCCGACATGTCAGCTCAAACTACCTGCAAAGTGTTGGTGCATAATTGGATAGCTAGATTTGGCTGCCCTGTATCAATAACAGCTGATCAAGGCCGAAATTTTGAATCTCACTTATTTAAGAATTTAATGAAGATTGCGGGTACACATCGAATTAGAACTACTGCTTATCATCCTCAGTCCAATGGGCTGATTGAGAGGTTTCATAGGCAACTTAAAAGTTCAATAATGGCTCATAACTACCAAAAATGGACTGAAATTCTGCCTATAGTTCTGTTGAGTATCAGATCTGCCATTAAGAAACATAAATACTACTTCTGCTAAACTTGTTTACGGTACCACACTTAGATTACCCTCAGATATGCTGAATGTCACCAAATTCGTACCTCCTTCTGAATCTTACGTGTCACAGCTTCGATCAGTCTTGCATTCAGTTAGACTTATTCCAACCTCTAAACATGTTCAACCATCAATTTATGTACACCCGGCACTTCAAACCTGTTCTCATGTATTTCTACGGATCGATTCTGTTAAACCTCCTCTAACTCCACCTTACACTTGTCCTCATGCCGTTGTTAAACGAATGGATAAAAATTTTGTTATTGAGGTAAATAACAAAAAGACTACAGTTTCAATAGATAGCTTAAAACCAGCGTATATGTTGTCGGAACGTATAGATTTACCTCTTAATTCCTCAGATTCCACATCATAAAGTCTGTGAAGACTTAAAAATTGCTTCAAAACAAGTAGCTACTCGCAGTGGACGCAGTGCTCATTTTCTTGAAAAACTGATCACTGTAATATAATTGAAGTTTTTCTCTTGTAGTCTCCTGCAAAAGTTATAATACTTGATTAATTTATTTTGCAAACGTATTGAGAATTGCTTAAAATTCTTATGGTATTAACTTTTCATTTTTTAAGATATGCATTGTGTTGTTACATATTTCAACTGGGGGGATACTCTGTGGCAATCTTACGTTTGACTGCGCGCGCCGCCGGACGACGTCATGTTGGTTGCGTAATAAATGCCAGCCCGACCAGTGAACTTTCTCTCTCTTTCATTGCAATTAGCTCGAGTGCAAGGATGTTCGAATATTTGTGTAGAAGTTTCTGTTTAAATAGTGTTAAAGTATAGTTATGTTAATGAATAGATGTGTGAATAAAGTTGTGTTTTAGCGAAGCGGAGTCATGTCTTTGAAGAATATTCACCAAGCCACAACACTCACACCATAGATTCGTGTTGTAGATCTGCATTTGTGAAAATTTTAAGTTGTTGAATGTAACCATGTCAACGCTGGGAGGTATGTCCACGCCTGCGAGCGTAGCGCCCCCGGTTAGAAAAATTTACTAGTGATGATGTCGACGACAGTAATGATTCAGGAAGGCGAGAGATCTTAATAAATGAGTTCACCTTACTACTGAATCAATGTTTTATTATGCAGTCCACTGTGTGATTCTTAACCGTATTATTTATAAGAATGAGAACAAGCGTACAGCGTAAATCAAGATGATGCACAGGCAATTTATTGTGTGATTAAACTCTTTAGCTGATTTCATTAGAATGTGTGCAACATGCAAATGAGCTTGAAAAGACATTAGGTAATTTTTTGAAAGCAGGAGATATAAAAAATGAGCAATGCCGTCGCCGGGTCTCCTACCTCGGACCTCTCGAATATGCGCCGAGTGTGATGACCATTACACCTTGAAGACATGCTAAAAAGGCGGGAGAAATGCCTTATATGATCCCCCTTTTAAAGGAAACTGGGGATTAGGGGACCCAATTGCCAAATCCTGGTGGTGAAGAATCATCATCCACTACCTTTTTTAGTTCGGGCTTCACTGTAGAGTCATTAGGACTTTTTTGAATCGAGAGACAATGAAAAATGAGGAGTGCCCTCTCCGGGATTCGAACCTC
The DNA here is from genome assembly GCA_000611955.2 of Stegodyphus mimosarum. Classification (NCBI taxonomy): domain Eukaryota; kingdom Metazoa; phylum Arthropoda; class Arachnida; order Araneae; family Eresidae; genus Stegodyphus; species Stegodyphus mimosarum. Next base: position 277,831 of record KK112972.1, on the reverse strand, counting down.
GGAGTTCTCGAATGCGCGCCCAGTGTGCTAACTATTACACCACGAAGGCATGCTAAGAAGGCGGGGGAGGGATTACCTTATAAGCTAAATTTCATGCCTCTGGTTTCATGTCATGGGGAATTAATCATATTTTAACGATCACATGTATTTTAAATATCACATTATTAATCACATGAAATTTCCAGTGTTTAACAGTTTCAAGTGGACAGTCACAAACACTATGAAAGTAGTTATGATTTAAGCTTGCTTCATACTAACATAATTCTTTCAAAAGTTGGCATTTTTAATGCAGTTTAAAGAAGAGATTGTTTCTCTAGAATAATTGCTGGAAAACGTCCATTAAAAACCGATTTTATTTAGGAAATGTATTCCAAAGACTATCCTTTTCAATTAATTACAACATGAGTTGAACATCTTAAATCTAGACATTTTGATTAAGGCGGTGATAGCACAGTGGATCCCCTAAATTTTGAAAAGTGTTCCTTGTAATTTTAGAACAGTAATGTATTTCCTAGCGCTGTGTGAAAATTGGATATGTTGCTGAGATATTAAAATGCATTACCACCACTACTAAACATATTGCAAAATAAGTGTCTTTCTGTAGTTGATAAATATAAAAGAGAGACATCAATTTTAGTTTGATTCAGGACTCTATTCAATTTCATGAAACTTATTTTACATGTGGAATTAGGATGATTTTGATAAAAGACCATTTTTATTCACTCAGTTGCCGTAATAGCTTTTGAAACAATTTGAGAAAAGTATTTTCTCATGACAGAGCTTGAGAATTCGGACAAATGAGAACAATATAGACCCAACACCTGCAGCTTGCAATCGACTAGAGCGTTTTCATTATCACCTAAACCTTTACATAACGAAGTTGTTATATCACCAGATCTAGAGACGCAGCTCATTCGCGCAATTAGGAGTATCGTTTGTCCTCTAACAGCATAATTGGGCGAGTTTTCCCCGTTGCACTTGCAGAAAATTTACTTCCTCGAAACGGCTCTTGATAACAGAGAAAGAGCCAGACAATTTACACTATATTAGGATTGCTGTCATGCCCAGTAACCTTGATTAGAAAGAAAACCTCTTCTTTGCGCTGACAGATTTGATTTTATGCTCGCAACCGTAGTCTGAGATTTTTATGTAAAGAGTATGAGGGCTAGTTAACATTTAATTCATGTTAAATAAAATCTGGTAATATAATAATGTAACATTTCGGTAGATTTTGTCATCGCTGAGAACGCTGATTTCTTTTTACGTTTTTCGTGTGACGCTTATTTATTTTTTAACACTCAGAAGTACATAAAAAGTGAAGCTATTCAGGGACTAGTAGAACACTCTCTCTTTAGCAGTTTTAAAATTATGTAGTGTGCTAAGAGCGAAACAATCTTAAGTTCGAATTTATACGAGTTGAAAATACATTTTATCAAAGTCTTGCTTTAAATCTTTCCATTTAATTTGTAGGTGGGTTTTATCTATTTTCTTCAGATTAAAATTCATTTTTCCGAACGATTTGTACATTAAAATGTACGCCTAGCCTTACGCGTATCATAATTTTATTTCGGTACTTACGTACTATGACGACTACCTTGGCGACATTTGGAGATAAAAATCTTCATTGGCATTTTTTAGTTTATGTTTATAAATTAAATAAAAGAGCTTCATCAAAGCTAATTAATTTAAATTCTTTTAAAAATGAAAGCCCCAATTATAAAAGAACAAAAACTTAAAATACTAAAATCCCGAATATATATATAT
>KK112972.1:238328-273779 GCA_000611955.2 Stegodyphus mimosarum | reverse complement strand
GTTGTTTTGGATGGATTTAAATGGAGATGTCGGAAAAAAGGTGTGAATGCGCATGATGTTTGTAGAAGTATAAGAAAGAATTCGTGCTTTTTCAAAAGTAAGTTAAGTATGTATGATTTTTTGCGTGTAACTAAAATGTGGTTTGGAAGATGTATGAATGATTATGCTGTGATTTTTTATTTTAAATATATTTGATTAATTTCTGTAATGTTTACATATATTTTCATTACGCATCCATCGTATCCCGCTATATTTACTTGCCGCCATTGTAAGTGCTATTTTTTATCTTAAATATATTTCATCAATTTCTGTAATGTTTACACATATTTTCATTACGCATTCGCCTTAGCCCACTGTATTCACTTGCCGCCATTTCGTTGTGCCTTAGCTCATTTTTTTCAGTTTGTCGCCAAGGGTGTGGGCTCGCCTAGGATTTTACCAAAGTATTGTTTCGGAAAACTTTTATAATATGTGTATCAGTTCTGAGTAATAGACATTGAATGGCTGCAAAACAACTGAAAAAATCCGTTTCGGGTGAAATATGTTACTCTTATCTTTACAGCATATAATTTGATAATTTCTTTTCTTAAACTTTTCTTGTGTGATATCATAACAATTTTCATTTCCGTATTCTGATGTAAAAAATTGTCCTACGTTCATGCTTCCAAGTTGGGGTGAAAGTAGTTTTAAATTATTTAATCACGGATGCATTACATTCGCGTTTTGTGTTTTGGAAGTGCTGCATTTCGGGAAGAACTGTAGGGTTTCCCTTATTTTGCGTAACAAATTTAGTTTAAGTTTGATACCGTTCCTGAACCTTTCAAATTCCATTTGTATTTTTGGCCAGGATGTAAATTTAAAGTGAATATTTAAACAGGTAAAACTCTGAGTTTATTCAGAGCGTGTTTTTGTTAGCCAGCGCACGTTTCGCTGCTATCTCGCTTTTACGCCAGTAAGCTTTTTGGCCATTTCGGATTATCATCACGCCTGTTATGTTTTGATAGTCAACCTGTTAGGTACAAATTAACGTACTAATCCAGCACTTTTCTATTTTAGATTTGACTTGAATTATAGTCTACATTTAACTTTCCCGTCGCAAGTTGACGGTGTTTAGTAAACGCACGAAGATCGTGCCTTTCTTTTAAACTTTGAGTTAATAAAGGGTTACTTTTTCATCTTTCTCCTGTGCTGGTATTCATTCACGCCTGTGCGAGAATTCGCCATGTTCATTGTAGGATCTAGCATTTGTGTATGCGGAATAGCAGAGACGGATCTTACAGGACATTACTGGGGAACTGAAGAAGAACATGATACGGGTCTCTATTTAGGAAAAAGCAATCGTCTCATTCTTTTTTCCCTCTTTGAAAATGGGAAATTCTTAATATTTCCTCAAACCCTCACCAAATATAGAAATAATCTCCTTAACTTTATTTTCGAAGTGAAACTGAATTTTTCAAAGTGAAACTGAATTTATCCTGTTTTAAAGATACATGCCCTATGCTTGTCTTATATCTATTAGTATTGGCTAACATTTATAGAGAAAAAGAATAAAAAAAATTTTTTTTACACAACATTTCTCATCATCAGCGTTTTAAATACAATTTATTTCTTTAATTGTGAGTTATAGAATACATAGTTGTTCTATTAGAAATTCAGTGCGAAAAAAAATTTAAAGGCCCAAATGCGGTTTACGGCACTGCTTGGCGGCGATTGTTTTTGAATGAGCAATAAACGCGCCAACATGGGTAACTCCGTATATCCGCGAAGATGGCTGACTGGGTATTTTGAAGCTACGGAAACATGTAGTTTTCGCGCATGCGTGTTTCCTATTTTATAGAGAACGGTTTTATTGGTAATGTGAGATGACGTAGCGGTTTATTCGAAATTCTGACGTGTTAATTTAAGTAGTTATTTCAGTTGTCGTTGTATTTTGTGTGTTGAGTGTTGGCTATTTTCGTTCCGTATATTTCGCGAAATACCAAGCCGCTATGGATTTAGCTGTGATGCTGAGAGAGGTGAGTGAATGTACATGTACATTTATTACTTTATTGGAAGTGCAAGTTGCTTAATTTTTATATTTTGTTGCCTTTTATTGAAATAATTTGTATCAGCTGAAGAACAGAACGCTGGTATCGTTTGCAATTTATTTTATTTTGTTGATTTGTGCACATTGCCTACATTGTGCAATTCGCTGATGTTTTTTTTAAGTTAAAACGGAACGCTGTGCACATGGCATTTTCTTGTAATTTATTTTCGTTAATTTAGCTTATTTTGTTCATTTGTGTACGTTGCGTATATTGTGCAATTCGCTGAAGTTTTTTTTAAGTGTAAAAGGAACGCTGTGCACATGGCATTTTCTTGTAATTTATTTAGTTATTCTAGCTTATTTTGTTTATTTGTGTGCATTGCCTACATTGTGCAATTCTCAGATTTTTTTTTAAGTTAAAACGGAACGGTGTGTACATGGTATCGTTTGTAATTTTAATGCCCTTTTAAAAAAAATTCCTTCTTTCTGGGATGCCATTTTGGTTACGTTTTCGCGGAGCGTGTTGGGGAGGTTATGTAACGCATAAAATGTGTAAGTATTACAACATAAAATGTAAATAATTAATTTAAAGGTAACTGACGAATATTTTAATGATCGTAATGTTCGTTTTGCATATTATTTTATTATATTTTTGTGGCAATAGTTTCTATACTAATTTATGGTTTAGAATTGTATGTTTTGTTTACAATAGGTTTTCGCGGAGCGTGTCGGGAAGGTTGCAATGAATTGCAAAGACGTTTCGCAGAAACGCGCCGAATTGGCGATTTTCAAAAAATCGCCAAGCAGTGCCGTAAACCGCATTTTCACCAATTTAAAATTAAGATTTCATCATGAAAGAATGAGAGTCATGAGAGTTAAAATGAGAGTCATGAGAGTTCATCATGAGAATTAAAATAAGTACTTTTTAATTTAACAGGAAGTGGTTAATTCGGAATAATAATTTGCTTATTCTGTACAACTGCATTTCGTTGCGTTTGCCATTTCGTTGCTATATCCATACAGCGATAATAGTTTTATGTTTGAAAATGTATCCATCAATATTTTTCTATTGGTAGTTACTTTGATTCTCTTTCTTAGCACTATCTAATTACGTGTAAGCAATAGACTGAAGACATTTAGTGTCTTGTTTTACTCTATTTCTGATTTTAATGTGTCTTTTATTATGTTTTATTATATGTACTAACTTTTCGGTAGGCAGTATCAGAAACAGCTATTTCTTATCCGATTTGCTTAGTTCCGGGAAAGTCATTTTATGTGAATAATTTACTACTTTTGTTGCTGATGGAAAGTACTGAAGAATTGCTGAGGAATGTTCACATAAGGAGGAAGCTTTGGATGACGCAGAACAAGACATAAACTTAAATCAAAGTTCTAAACTCTAGGAAGTGCGTTTTCTGATCATTTCAATAAAAATAACTTAAATAAGATCAAAATAACTCTAAACATGCTATAAATTCCTTTCTGAATTTTGTTTTGGCTCATTTTCTATGGCTGATTGAAAAGAACTGTAGGGAAGATATTAAAGATTAAAGTGAACTTTAAAGAAACTAATCACTACTTGAAGTGCTGGAGATGTATTAGCTTCTCATTTAATATCCATGTATGCACACACACATATACACATTTTAGAAACAGAAGCTAATATTATATTTTATAGATATAGCTATTTATCTATCTGTATGTATATATATATATATAGCGAGAGAGAGTAAAGAAATTTAGAAGAAATGTAATGTTTAAGTTAAATTCACTACATGACAGACAAATAAAAGGAATATTTATTTGGTAACTCAAATAAAAACAAAAAAGCCTAATAAAATTAATTTAGAGTTACGTATTTACTGTTTCTTAATTTTGATTTTTTTTCAATAATTGAATTTTAATAATTCTTAAGTTTAAAGTAACTGTTGTAAATTTTGTAAATTGATTTTTTAAGCTGTAATTGTTTACTTTTAAGTTTGGTTTTAACTTTAATTTTTGCTTAAAGAACTTGTAGAATCATTAGGTTTTTTGGGAGGAGAAGAATGAAAAATGAGCAACACCTTCGCCGGGAATCAAACCACGGACACTTGGTTACGCGTCGAGCGTGCTGACCACTACACTATGAAGGCATGCGAAGAAGGCGGAAGAAATACCTTATAAACTTAAAATTTGGCTTATTTGGTTTGATATTCTGTTTTGTTTGAGGTTGTTTTGGTTTGACCCTTAAGGTTATTTAACTTTTAAATTAAAAAATTTTCTGTTTGTTACTCTAATTTGGTATGTGTAAATTTAGTTTTTTTTTTGTTTTATTTTTTACCCCTCTTTCTGGTAAAGTTATGAATCCATATTTTTGACTCTGATAGTAATTTGGACTGAGGTAATAAAAAAACTGAATTAATAGAAATGAATACTTTTCTGAATAACTTTGTAACTATAGTATTTCGACAGTTGTAATGAAAACATATGCGTTTGAATAAATTGAAACTACAAGTACTAGAATTAAAATTCAGTACATTTCTTTCCTATGGCGGGCCCTCAGTCGACTTCGGCTTGGCCACTACTAAGGCCAGAAGTGGTGGTCACTTTATTATGGAGGCACCTAATAGGTGGGCCACCTTTGCTCCTATGTAGGGACGAACAGTTATAGCCATGCCTTCTCCGGGATTCGAACTCAGGCCCTTTGGTATCGCAGCCGGCTCCCCTAACCACTATACCGTCTGTTCGGCAGAAACTCAGTACACACAATTTGATTAATTGGGATGAGAGTTATGAAATAGAATTAAATTTCAGTACTAATTGTCAACACTATTTTTTCAACAAGCTGGTGTAACGAAAAACTTTCCCATTCTCAGAATTTGTTAAAAGCTATTTTCGTATCACTAGTAAACAGCGTCCCTTCACTTGAAAGCGACCTTGTAGTAGTCAAATGTTTTGCCATACGACGTATTTACATATTCATCACCGTTCACTCACAGAGTTCTTTTCTATGTGATTGTATTATGGAGTGCGCTTGCTAGGAGTAAACATTTTGACCCTTCATTCTTTTCCTGTATTAGATTTGCCCCCTGGTGGATTTCAGTTGAGGTGAGCTGGATTTATTTTGTTTACTTCGCCTTTTTGGCGAAGGGACACTCGTTACGGAGAGACGGGGACGCCCTAACTTTACCATTGTGGTTATACGGGCATGGTCCCACGCCCTCCTCCTGGTTTTTCATATCAGCTCCACCACAGCCAAGGGAGCGGACAAGCCAGTACCAGTACGGTCCCTGTCGAGCCTGATCCCATCCTAGGTACAATACCCGGGTTCTAGTCCTGTGAAGAATAAGGTACAATAGTACCTGATATTTTACCCCCGTGGTTGAGACTGTCTAAGTACAGATCCTAGCCAGTACTTCCCAGGAATTCTCCTGAGTCAACCCCCGGGGGGGGTTGGCGAAGGGATGGTTGACATGTCAGTGTAGCCTTGAAGTGTTGCTTTGAAAATTGTGTGATGTTAGCCAACTTCTGGAAGCCGGGAGACCCACGGCCCCCTTGAAAAACACAGGTTTGCCGCTCAAAGTGCTGCTGGAACTGGGCGAGCTATCCTCCTCGTTCTTCTCCAAGTACAAAGTTCCCGCCAAATGAAGAAAAACTACTGCGAAGGTTTTCGAGAAGCTGGAGCTGAAACTCACTTCCTCACACATGTAGAACGACAGGTATAATTTTGAAGAACGGAAAATGGCACACAGAATCTTGAACGCATTGGACCCTCCAGACGGACAAAAGAGTGATGGACTGCCCAGGATAACAAATGAGTAGAGCTGCCTTGGACACTAACTAATTCTTCGATGAAATCTTACTTATTCGCTCCTCTTTTTCTATTTTGGTAGCTAGACCGTTCACAACAGCAACTGTGCGGGAAGCAAGATGGTGATCCCCTCTGAGAAACTGTTACCTGGAACTTTTGTTACCCCTCTGAGAAATTGTCACCTAAAACCATTTAGCCTGGTCACGTAGAAAGTATATTATTTTTTTGTTTTCTGAAGCTTCTAGAGCTGCTACTTTTTGAACAATCCAAAGTACTTAATAGTAATGTTATTTCTGTTACTTCGTTAAGTTCCTAAATTTATTGTGGTGGAAATTATAAATGGTTTTAATTGTTTTATCTTGCCCGTTGTCAACCGAGCCTTTTTATTTATGTTGCTAAAAAACTGATTTATTTTATTAATGCTTTACAGAAAGTATAAAATAAAACTTGTTAAGTTTAAGAAAGGGGCCCTCTTTTATCCCACTTGGTTTTTTGTCTAAACTTTATCAAGAAAAAAAGGCATGTTCTTTCATATTTTGTTATAGTTAACAATTTAAACGATTTTGTCACCTTCGAACATGAGCACTCAATGTAACTTTTTATGTAACAACCCTGACGCTTAATGTTCTAAATAAATACTTGAGATTTGACTTTACTTTATTTGCTTTACTTACTAGAATACACTGGACTAGATTAACTTAAACTAGGTTTAGATTGTAATTTATTTTATTACCACGCATTGCTTGTACACTGCGTGCGCAAAAAAAAAGGGCGGGACAGTTCTATATCTCCCGTTCTACTGGGCCGATTGACGAAATTCAAATTGCGTTTTTCATGTTTCGAAAGCGCGACTTAGGATATATATTCGATTTATATATAGCATTAATCCAACATAAGTATTTTAACACAAAATGGGTTTTTTTCTGAAATAACATACCAATTTTTTTTCCATATTTTGATTCTACGACTCAAATTATGTCTAAATATTAAATTTTGTGAAATTTGGTGCGAAATTTAGGGAGAAATTCAAAAATTTAACTTGGCGAATTTTTTCAGTTTGCGCCAAGAATATTTTTGGCAGCCTATTTTTCTATCCCTTCTATCGTTCAGGAGCGGAAAAAAAGTCACTCGTTCGTACCTTTTTACATTGCGGATGAGCGGAAAAAAATGACATGGTTCCTACTTTCAAATAATTTTAACAAAGTGCGTAAACCCCATTTCGGCTGTTATCGCTTTCAACAAATATGCCAAATTTCAAAACACGCCAATATATTAATTCACGTATATCTTCGGAAATTTTCAATAAAAAAGCTCTAATTTTTTGCAGGTATGCTTAGAAATACATCTACGTTAAGATGATTGTAAAACTTTTATAGGTTATAATTCAAAATTGTTTTCGAAAAAATTTTAAAAAATATTTAAAAATAGAAATTTAAAAAAAAATCATAAAAATGGGTAAATTTTATTGGGAATGAACTTAACTTTCGAACTGTATAGGAAGGAATCGAATAAGTTTCATAAAAAAAGAACTATTAATAAATACATACCAAATTAACATTGAGGAGCTAAAATTTTTAGAACCAGTTTTTTAAAAACTACTCGTGGGATTTTTACAAAATTTGATAGTTTGGCGTAATTTACCGCCGAACCGAAATATGGAAAAACATTGGCATGTCTTTTCAGAAAAAGCCAGAATTTGCGTCGAAATGCCTATATTAGAACAATGCTATATATAAATCTAATGCATATCGTAAGTCGCGCTTTCGAGACATGAGAAACACAATTTGAATTTCGTCAATCGGTTCAGTAGAACGAAGATATAGAACTGTCCTCCCCCCTTTTTTTTGCGCAATGTCCCTCTTGATATACATGACTTGGTATTACGTTCCACTTCAGTGTAGTGTATCACTATTTCACGCACCATTTCTCATAAACTTCTATACATTCTTGAATACAAATTCCTCAGAATATTTTTGAATCATGAATGTGATAACTTTACTTGGCACCTGTACAAAAATGATTTGTTTATATATAGTCATAGCAAAGTTGTGACTGCCGTGATTCTACATAACAATTTTTGATAAAATTGCTTACTGTGTTAACATAATTTTTATTTCCAGTTTTGGTTATTAAAGAAAACTCCCGAATTAAAAATTCGTTTTTAATTTTTGTCTTTATTTTGCTCCCTTTTAATGATTGCAAATGCGTATCAAAATCCATTTTTATTTGTAATTTTCCACTCTTTATTCGAATTATTAAGAGTTTTTCTTTTTATTTTATTATTAAATACAAATTTCTTTTACTTGCTCTCCATAAGTTAATGAATTAAGTTCAAAATGTTCTCCTTTTTCTGAAATTCTTTCTAATGTTTTGTATTTTATTAGCAAAAACATGGCTTTTGATAACCTGTTGAGTTGTTTTTATTATTCTAATTCTAACCTGTAATCTGTAATTTATATATATAATCTAATCTGTAATTTACACATATAATTTCTAATCTGTAATTTATACATATAATTTAAAACTAAAGTACATTTATATTACAAGGCATAATTCAAACAATGAAAACACTAGTATACACTGTTGCGAAATGTATTGCGGCTGAGAGGTGAGATAGCTTCTCTGCAAAGCGATGTTATGGTTGCCAGAAAGTGGCAGGGAAGAGCAAGGTTGCCAGATTTGGCGTAAAATCGTCCATTTGAAAATATTAGGCTAAATAATTGGCGATATGTCATAGACGAATCAAGAACATTCTAGAACGCATTCTTAGCGGTTTTCTAGGGAATATTCCCGAAGGTAGGTTACTGCTATATATAACTTGCCTATCGTAGGAGAGAGTGTGGCTTAAGTGCAGAGATTAGCTTGAGAGCTGTACTTTAGTGCTTTGCCATGAAGCTGTCTTCGCCATTATAGGTTGTGTTGCTGATTGTTTTAGCGCGTTTATCGTAGTTTTTCGAAAACTAAACGTATCTTTGGAACTGCCTTGTGTAATATTGGCGAATAAATTGTGTTTTGATTCCTCATCAAGTGCTATCGTTATTTGCTCCAAATCCATGAGCTCGTAGAAAGCAACAATACATATATAGCTAAATTAAGAAGAACGAGCTTTTGTTTCGTGCATTTAATTTATTTGCGAGCAGTGCATTTTTATGTTTATTAAACTTCGTCAGTTTTGAAGAGCTTAGGTTTGCAACGCATTGTTTCCTTATTCAAAAGAGCAGGTTGAAATGCGAAAATACCGGGAGCGGACGAAAAGTTTGAGAAAATTCTAAATAGCATGCTACTAATCGTAATTAAGATAAAACATTGTATATCACACTGCCTTTTTTTTAAGCTTTGTTATTTTCAATTAATGTACGAAACGTGCTTTCTTGCAACGAAAGGTATTAATATTGAAGTTTTTAAGTATGTATAATTGGCAAGAACCTTGTGAAAGTACAACGTTGGGAAAATAAAGTATTAATAGCAAGTGCTAATTAAATTCGTGAGTTTTTGCAATTGTCTTTATTAAAAGTGTTTCATCTTACCTGTGTTTTTGTCATCTTAAAAGGTTTTGTAAATATTAAATGCAAGTAGCTGCTTTTGCCATTACAAAAATTTTCATATTCGACAACAGAAAATTATAACTTGGCATAAAATTATGCCTAATATACGCGAATTGTTTGAAAACTTTTATATCCCATTTCAATGTTAAAAAATTTAACAATGAAAACATTGTCTTGATGCTTGAAATAGTCACTCGTATTGTTTTAAAATTTCTGTTTTCTTCCCAGGGCTATCAATTTTTTCAGATAATATTGCATAAAATAACAAGATTTTTTAATATCTGCTTATAAATTAGTCTAAGTTTGTATTTAAAATCACTTGTCTCTTTGTCGTAGATTCTATGTTTATCAAATATTTAGACTATGTAAAAAGAATGTGCATAAATATGTAGTCTAGAATATAGCATATATATATATATATACTACAGTTATGTCTAACATAAGTAAAAATTACGCAAGACAGCGTCTAAATAAAACATCTTTACCACTGAAACTTAGTTGAGCAGAGTGTCTTGAAGGCAAATGTACTATCATTTTGAGTCATAGAATTATGAAAATGCTAACTGCGAAGTTTACGGCTGGTTATAATAATTTCTATGTAATTGTTAATAAGATCTCTTCAGCTATTCTTGTAATGAATCTCGTGAATCAACATGAGATACAGCAGTAAAGACCAGTTGAACGGACACACTAAACTAGTCAATATGTGAACTGGGAGCAGGGACGTGATAAGACACCCTCAGCTATTAGCTGCATGTACTCGCTTTGCTATCATTACTTTACGCTATTATTACGCTTCTCTCCATTCATTTTCTCCTTCACTCCCTCTCGCTGTTATCTCCTGTGAGCCAGATAGGATGCGGCGATAGGCCTTTGTTACGGCCCTGTTCCCTCCCATTGCAACAACTTCGATAAGGGAAAACAGCTCCTGTTTAGACAGGGTTGCTCTTATCGAAGTCGAGTCATTTGTAGAGAATTCCCTGGCTTTTCATTGATTACAATAGACGTGGAAAGCACTATTTTAAGTGTTAAGTTACTACAAATTTTGGAAATATTCGTAATACAACTGAATTCTCGAAAGACAGGTTTTGCCAAAAACGTGGCGGAAACTATATGCCTGGATAGTTTTCAGACTTAAATGCTCCTCGATTTTGAGCAAGAGGAGAAAACACTTTGTTTGACTATCTAATCAACGATTCACATATCCCCTTTAAAAATTCAGTAGAATATTTCTGAGAACGTGTATTTACAAAAATGAAAGATACAGTTTTTTCAATGTATACTTTTATGCTTATTATTCTGATTGGTTTCTAGCAGTATTCTACTCAGACAGAACAATTAAGACGATTCCTCGCTTCATGTATCTCCGACAGATAATACAGCATAGGCGATTAGACGAAATTACCTTTTGGAAAAGTTTTCATTTCCCTAATGCAATCTATCTTCTCTCTCTCTCTCTCTCTCTCTCTATATATATATATATATATATACTGAGAGTGAGAGATTATATATATATTGAGAGAGAGAGAGAAAGAAAGCTTTATACATACTTACATATGTGTACATATACACACGTATATATGCACATAAAATTAATGTAACTAGGGGTATCAAATAACCTGTTCGCTGTTCTCCTATGTCTGCTGCAGTCATTATTAGTTATGCAATATAAAGAGAGCTCTTAAACATAAGAAGAACCATATAGCTGCATCCATGGGCAAAGAAAGTGATTTATTTTTACTGTTTCTTCAAATCGATTGTTTGCATATACACATAAAATAGGTTTATGCATATATAAAATAGAAGTGAAAATTAAAGAAGTAAATTCTATTAACTGAGAGTTTGCATTAATTCCAGTCTATTCATTATTTTTAATTTTTTATGTTTTATTCTCTCTGTCTGTCTCTCTCTATATACTGTATATATAGAGTCTATATATACAATATATATATTGAATTACATCCCCTCTTCTAGAATGCCTCCTGCACCTATAATTCTGCATGAAGCAAATATTGCATCTCCAAAAATAATTTATACAATAATAAAATTACGTTTAAATCGTTCAAATCCGTCTGCAAGACCGTCATTTCAATGTACACGACTCTATCAGTCTATGTGGGCAGTCTGGGAATCGATAAAATACACTCACGTTCGTGAAAATTGCAACACCCTGAAGGACTTACGCGAGTGAGCTGAAATTTTCAGGAAATGCAAAGTAGCGCATGATATGCAAATGATTAGAATTGCAAATCCGTAGCGCATGCGTATGCTGAGCAGCGCCCTCTGAACGGCTGATGGATCCGAATAAATAGACGGCTGTAGCGAGGCGTGTATGGTTATCGGTGGTTATCTGCTAGTGGTAAACGTTAACTCAATCTGTACTTATGCCTCGTCGACGAAAGAGAGCGAGATTTGAACAACTTACAGAGTTTGAACGAGGGAGAATCATCGGCCTTCGTGAAGCTGGATTGTCGTATCGTGCAGTAGCCTCTCGTGTGCAGCGTAACAGCAGCACAGTGATGCGCGTTTGGAAGCAGTGGACGGACGAGTGTCGGACAACTCGGAAATCCGGGAGTGGACCCCGAAATGTGACGTCAGCTCGCGATGATAGACACCTGGTCCGCATGGCGCGGACGGACCGTACAGCTTCCTCTAGACAATTGGCAGCACTGTGGTCAATAGCTACAGGTGTTTCATTGTGTGCTTCATCAATTCGTAGACGTCTGCTGCAGTGTGGACTGCGCGCACGGACTCCTTTATACAGGATCCCCCTAACGCACGACCATCGCCGCCTGCGGCTACAATGGGCCAATCAGCATAGAGACTGGCGTGCTGATTGGCAGCATGTCGTGTTTTCTGACGAATCCCGCTTTAATTTGTGGTACCATGATGGCCGCATTCGTGTCAGACGCTATGCCGGTGAACGCCACCTTCCGGAGTGCATTATCGAACGCCACAGTGGACGAACACCCGGAGTTATGGTCTGGGGCGCCATAGCATATCATAGACGATCTCAATTGCTACGAATTGTGGGCAATCTGAACAGCAACCGGTATATCCGTGAAGTTCTACAGCCCGAAGCTGTTCCCTTCCTTCAAAGCTTGCCAGGCGCTGTATTTCAACAGGACAATGCCCGCCCTCATACTGCTCGGATTGTTAAATCCTTCTTTGCAGCGCAGCAGGTACAGCTTCTTACTTGGCCTGCGTGTTCCCCGGATATGTCGCCAATTGAACATGTGTGGGATGTCATTGGTCGGCGTCTTGCTCGTGATCCTCGTCCTGTTGCGTCTGCAGACGAACTTTGGGTACGCGTACAAACGATATGGAATGCTCTTCCTCAGTCAGACATTCAAACTTTGTTTGACTCCATGCCATACGACGTGGCATGGAGTCAAACAGCACTTATTGCGGCGCGTGGTGGCCACACAAAATACTGATTCTGATCTCTTGTTCTTGTTTGTTTGCTTTGAACATTTAATCATTTGTACCACTACCACTCAACTGTGTATTAAATTGCATTCAATTATGACGATTCCTTCTTGGTGTTGCAATTTTCACAAACGTGAGTGTATTTACACCACTAATCATTACAATTACTCATTTAGTCGACTGCTCAGTTTTGCTGAGTTTGGGAATTCCAATGCAAAAGCTGCCTCTTCAGTATTTAGAAGGAAAACAAAATTGTTATAGATCTGCCTACGAGCGCTTAAAATTGTAACTCAGTACCAGATGCTCAAAATTAATCTAGCGTCTGTTTATAACAAACTGATTTAGTGAGAGTTTTCAAAGATACAGTGTCCCAAAGTTCTAAATAATTCCAGTGCTTTTGAAGGTCGTTAATCTCGATTTAAATAATGTGTTTCAGGTTTGTGTGCAATAAATTATTTTCAGTCTTTGTCATTAATGTTATGTTCGTCAATCGGAAAACTTAAATAACGTTATGCATTTTAAATTTTATAAGTCAAGTGCTTTTATGAATAAAGATTTAATTAGTGCATCTAGAAATATCATATAGAAATTGCTAATAATGTACACCGAAAATTTTCCATTCCTATGAAATAATTCCTCTGAAATTTCATGATTTATTGATAATATCTTGTTATAAATAATTTTATTTTAAATTCAATAAGTTTAGTATTTTTTGATTTATATATAATGTTTTAATATTGTTATATATTTCAGTAAAACAAATACTGAGTTTTGATAAAATTGTAAATGGAAACACATTCTCAAACAAGACTTCAAAATGACCCAACAACAATCCGAAATGGTTTCTGCAGATAAAGTTAACATGTCCAGTATTTAACGAAGCTAAAGCCTATCTCAGCGACAAGTATTTGATATTCTACGATAAACGATGTAGTTTAAAAATATTTCTCAAAAATTAAAATTAACTTTATTTCCAAATTGCCTAAAAGGGAAAATCCATACCAGATTACAAATGAATATTTTTTGAAAATCTGCTGTGGGAGCCCAGATTCTTAAACATTCCTACAGCAGAAATATAAAAAAAAATGTTCAAAACCGTGCTACTATAAATGTCCTTGAGTTTTTGGCGATAGGAGCAAAAATTTGAAGATTTTTTAGATTTATTGCTGGAATGCTTCAAAAGAATCATAAACAAATGTAGATATACTTTGATTTTTTTTCTATAGCTGTACCATCTACGGTTCTACCATATTTATGATTCCAAATATTCATAGCCGTTTGTAACTTCGTAAAAACGGAAAGTTTAATATAAAATATTATTTGTGGGCATAAAAAATTTTTAAGCATAATATCAATAATCTCCTTGTCATTAGGTTAGCAAATTAAGATTGCTTTTAGTCTTTAAGAAAAAGCTTTTAGGTCCTTAAGAAAAAGCTTTTTAGTTTTTAAAAAAGACTCTTCAATTTTCATTTAAGAAAGAAGGCAGCAAGAAAGTACAAGGTGACACGTTTCCAAAAGTTATTGTTTGGCATTAAATAAAGACGTTGTTTAATCTAGTGTTTTAGACCATGCCATAGATTTTTAGGTTATTACAACTGAATAGATATTGTTACGAAATTTTTAATTTCACCTGTTAAATATCTTTCTTCAGTATATTCAAGTAATCTGAAAGTTTCCTCCTGACACCCTTTGTCTTTCGGAATAACCTCGGATAAACATTTCTCTAACTAAAAAAAGTGTTTAGATCGGGCTAGTCAAGAACGCACTGCTTGTAATCAGATAATACGAAACAGAATACAAAAACGATTTGCACCAAACAAAAAGTAGTATGTTGCGAAATTACTTAAATAATCAAGAAATTATAGTTAAATCATGAAAATTACTAATTCTCTAATAAGAAATGCATATAACAAAATTGAAACAAAAACAATAAAATTAAGGACAATAAAATAGAAATAAAACACAAAACGCTTTTTGAAAATTCTTTGGTCTTTTTCAAGGAGAGCCCGAAGAATTTCATCAAAACCGCGTTTCTGAATTATACCTAGATGACCGCGAATTACTAAAATATTCAAAGTAAAAATTATAATTGCCAAATAGGATTATTAAATAAAAATAAAGCGTTTTAGAAGTGCAACAAAATCAAAATTATTTTTTAAAATTTTGATTAAAGTGTAAGATATAATCTCCTCCGACGTGACCCTAAACTTAATAACTAAAAATAAACATTATAACAATTCTTTTTAAGAAACCAGAAAACCGTTGGGTAACTAAAAACAATAGGCTAAACATAAATATTTTGAACCAAAAAATATTAAATCAATTTCGAACCAAAGAATAAGTGAACTCATAAAAAAACTTTGTAAAATCAAGCTAATATGATAAAAAACAAGTTGTAAGGTTTATCCTAATTTTATAACAGTTATTTTAAGTTTATGCTTCTTTCCTATCCCTTTTAGCTTCAGCTTACAATTTTCTACCAGAATGCATTTTCAGAAACTCAAAAATGCAAATGAGTAAGAATAGTTATTTAAGTCGATGTTTCAGCGACTTCGTTACAAAGCCCGAGTTCCTGACTAGCTCGCGTTTGACTCTCTCTAAGATATTGCTACGCTCGGCCGTACTTTAGGCCCTTGTTTCGCTTCGTCGACTTAAGATTTAGGGGCCAACTACTTAGAACCGTGATAGCTTCGGCTATACCTTTCAGTTAGCTTTAGTTAAGCCAGTTAAGTTTAATTTCGTATTAATTTAAGTTCTAGCCCAAGTAGAGGCTTTGTTGTACGCTCCGAGTTAGGAGCTGATTGTGTCATATTTATTTTGAGAAATAAAGGGTAGTTAACCCTTCTTGAGTCTGACGTCTCTGTTCACTCACTTAAGCTATTACTTGCTTATTAGTGTTAGGGGTATTAGATTATTGAACTGTGAATTAACAAGGTAAAACTCCACAAAGTAAAAGATTTAAAATGACATTTTTGTTAAAATACTTCCAGTTTTAATAATTTTTATTTAAATAAATTTCAATTTAATAAATGAAGTTACTTGAAACTTTGACTTGAAATGTTTAAGTTTTGCTTGATCATATATCCCTTTTGGTTCACAAAGGCTTTTATCAATCCTGCTTATGCTTTGCGAAGTTTATTTAGCATTTTTTGCTTCAAAATATATTTATTTAGCATATTCCTTTTAGTTACCGAATGGTTTTCTGGTTTTTTCTCTTCTTAAAATATTTATTCTAAAAATTATTTATTTATGGCCCCTTCTTAGCGAATTATATCTTGATAATTAATTAAATTAAAATTTTAAAATTACTTTGTTTCACTTTTAGACCCTTTTGTTTTAATGTCCACATAATTTTAATTAAATAATTTAAATTGACACATCCTTTAACTTCTTATTTTAAAATTTTCTAAGAATTCCCAGTAATCTAGATATAATTTAGAAACGTGTCTCTATGGAACATTTTTTCGGCTGCTCGTTGAAACTGAACAAGAAACTTAAAAATTTTATGTACTCTATTTTAATTTTATTTTGTTTTGTTTCAATTTTGATATGTGTATTTCCTGTAAGAGAGTTACCTTTTCAATGATTTATTTTTGATTTAATTGCTACCTCTCTAGTATGGCTTATACTACTACTCTCATGGCTTATAAATACGCAAAGTGCATGTGAATATATGCAATATTCATAACCCACCACTTATGCGTAAAATGCACTCGTATTATTTGCATATACGTACATACATACTTACTCTCTTCTACATCATCTAAGGGATGTACACATACATTTATGTATGTATGCGCAAGAAGTTCGTAAATTATCCGAAAATAAAGGCCGGTAGAAGAGACCAAAACAAGCAGATTTTGTGGTGGAATGTTTATACCAAAAAAACATATTGAGGTGATACTGGAAGCTATTGAGTGGAAGAAAAAAACACTCAGCTGACGTAAACTGTCAATCCTTTAGCAGATTTCGAGCGGTATATAACGTACAGGAACGCAAAGTTCACAAACATGAATTTTATCTATGAGGCTGCAACTAAAACGGAGCAGCTATAGAGACATTAGATATTTTGGAAAGCTGGAGAGATGAAAAATGAACAATGCCCTCGCCGGGACTCGAACCACGAACCTCTCGAATAATCGCCGAGTGCTCCACGAAGGCATGCGAAGAAGGCGGAAGAATTACCTTATATACTCTCCCTTTTAAAGAGCAACTGGGGATTACGGGACCCAATCGCCAAATCCTGATGATAAAGAATCATCATCTACCATCTTTTTTTAGTTCGGGCGCCACTTGTAGAGTCATTAGGTTATTTCGAAAGCAGAAGAGATGAAAAATGTGCAACGCCTTCGCCGGAAATTGAACCACTGACCTCTCGATTACGCGTCGAGTGTGCTGACTACTACACCACGAAGGCATGCGAAGAAGGCGGGAGCTTATAGGCTTATTAGCTGAAGTCCTTTTGGTAGTTTTTACACCTGCTTTTTTTAGATTGTTCCTTTTTTAAAAATTAAAATTAAATATTAGTAATGTTCTTCCTTTTGTATCGTTTCCAATTTTCATTTGTGCTTATTACATGAACTTCTGGTAACTGGAAACTCTGTAAATATTTAAAGTATTTTTTGTAATATTTGCTGTCTCTCTCTCTATATGTAATAACTTAAAGATAACTGTAATGGATTGGAGAAGTTTGTTGCATAGATATAATAACACTGGTTGACTGGCATAATCTTAGATTTAACATAATTTTATTGCTGGATAATGCAATTTTTTAGACTCTTAATCTGATTCATGCATCATTATGGGCGCAATATGTACCCCACATTTTTCGGAAGCTTATACCTATACACTTACAACGGATGGTAGGCAAAAGCGAGTGGCGATGTGTTACCTTGTTGCAGACAAATGGGAAACAGTACAACGCATTCAGATAAAGCGTGGGAGAGGTAAAAATGTTTTGAATTCGCTTATTCAGTGATCGGATAAGATGTGTCTGCATTGCAGCATTACGTAATATCTTATGCCAAGAATTAAGTTTAAAATGACGCAGTTTAGAATAATACGTTATAAATAGTTAATATTTTTAGGACAGAAAGGGGAAGTACCTAAATTAATACAAAGAACAGAGGGGATATTGCAAAATTAAAGCAAGTAGTTTGCTTTCATATTTTAGATCTTGCATATATCCGCATGAATGCATACCATAGACTCGTATATATGTACATACATAATTATGCAGTCTACACAATAACATACATACATTACATACGTCAGTAAATCAATCTATATATTATCTACCTAGCTATCTGCACACCCTCTTCCCCCATATATATAAGATATATACATGATTGCCTTTACCTATATGTAATGTAGATGAGTTTTGTTCTTTATATTCATACACGTTTTCGGAATTATTTAGGGCCCTTTAATGATATTCTTTGCTGGAGAAAATTATAACTGAAATACACGCAAGGAACTCACCTTTACATACTTACTTAAATTACGGCCCCAGTAATCTTATGTAAAGTATGAGTATTCAAGTATTAAACTCGGGATAATATTAAAATCTGTACACTAATTCTGTATAATCAGCAAAAATTAGTTTCGAATTGTGAAGCACGTAACGAGCAACAGCAACAGTATCTGCAACTGCATACAGATACGTATTAGCATGCCTCTAAAAGGACTTCCTAAGAGGCTTTAAAAATCTAAATGTATATAACATCAAAATAAGGAAATGAATAAAAAATACTGTAGCAGAAAAATATGGAAATGTGAGAAATATTTTTCCTGGTCAATATCGCAACGGCGAATCACCGCTCCTTGCAAAAAGGGAGAGAACAGGAAAAAAATAACCCTTAAGAGGTGAGCTTTCAACCCGCAAAAGCCCAACTCCCCTTTGTGGATACTTTAAGAGCGGATCCGCACTGCTTCTGCGAAGAGCTATGACTCACGCAGAGATAAAAAGTTACTATTTTTCCTTTTTCCAAAGAGTTCCCTGTTCCCCCTCTATAAACCACGTTTTTCTCTCTTTTATGTATCACGCAGAACAATAGATGGGGGAAGAGAAGCTCCCTTGCTCGGAGCTCATGGAATAATCATTAAATATGCATTTTCTTTGGTACCTTGTCATATGCAAGATAACTACACTATATTACTACTGTATATATCTACTGACATTTAGAGTCGAAGAATGGCAGTAAAGGATTGATAAATTTTATTTTTCATTGTTAATCTTGTAGTACTCATAACTGTACAACACAGAGCTGTTGCATTACCATCATATTTTTATGGAAAAACAGTAAGTGTCCACCTTTATTTACTGCAGAAAAAACTACAGTACTTGAGTTTAAGGTTAGCTATATGTTTACATGTTTGCATATGCTTGCGTAAATTCATACTTGCATGTAGGCTGCTTAAAAATGTGCATCACTAAACAGTCCTCGAACAATTAATCTGAGTCTCGCTTTCCCTGCTTTAGAAATGAGCCAAATAAGGAAGGTTCATTGATTTTGATAATTTTGAAATTATAACTTTTAGTGAAAGTGTACAAAATTCAAATGTACTGTTTTTCAACTAGAAACATTCCACGTATACGTAAGATTCTGCGAAAGATCCTCTACGTAAGATCTTTTAGTAGAAGAATAGAACGTCAGTTTTGGAATTTAGCAGATATACGATTAAATTAAATTAAATGGTAAATATTTTAAAGTCGGGAAACGTTTGCATATTAAATTGATTCTAAGGTAAAAGGTGCATTTTAAAAATTTGCATTTGAAAACTTAACGTGTGTTTGCTAATTTTAAGTAATATTTACAGACGTTGTTAAAATTTGTTCTTTCCCGTGTAATTGTGATCACGCGAGGTTCCATTCAAGAGACATTTCTTCGTTTAATGTTTTACACTTCCTGCACATTCCTGAGTACACATTCATGCCTAAAAGTTAAGCTACTAAATGAAAAAAAATCTTTATTCGAGATTTTGAAACTTTCATACATCATAGGATATGACAAAAGACACTGTCGAGGATATATAAAGAAAATTATTTATAAATGGCGGCGAATAATAATGAATAAATAATAGCGTCTTTGATCATAAAGATGTTCGCTGGTGGCGTTCTGTTACTATAAAATAGGAGGAATTCTGCTGGAAAAATACTCTAGAAAGCGTGGCGTCATGTTAGAACATCATATTCTAGGATATTTAGGGTATACATGATCATTCATACCATCACGGAGCCGTGGAGTTATATACTATGCTCAGTAAGATTGGAGGCTGGTACCCAAATCTAAGTACTGGCAGATAATGAGAGCCCAGTGAACGCGCAGTTAATCGTACATGAAAAATGCTTCTTGACATAATATCTGCAAAAGAACATCCAGTATTACGAGGAAAAACGCGGGGATCAATATAGTCGCCGACAGAATTCCTGCCAAAACCCACATCAAACTACGGCCTCTGTATTCGTGCGTTTCATGAGTGTTACGGACATGATAACGAGTTCCAAGACTTCTCCAGATCAGTCCTTGTTGTGAGTCAATTTGTAAACTAAACCATGGTTCATTCATAAAGAAAAAAAAACAGTAACCTATTACTGTGGAGGTCAGCCGAGTTAATCTAGGGACCAGTTTAAGCGGACATGTCAGTGTGAGGGTGTTCATGAGACGCAAACGATTAGTTGTTTTTGCAAAAAGCTGACTTGTAAGTAGCTATGCGTAAATAGTTTGCGGAGTTATCATTCTTTATGACGACGATGCAGGATGGGAAGCAAGCTGATGTGTGCAGCAACTAACTTCCGACACCGTTTTGTAGGCCCAGACAGCAGTCATTCTGAGATGTTGTAACTCTTATACATTGATTTACTGGTCTTCAAGGCATAGTTGATTCACTTTGATACCAATTTCACGCGCAAAAAATAATGGAACAAGATTTAGGAAAACTTCGCGCTAAAGTGAACTCTTTTCAAGATGTCATGTTATCTCCCATTACCTGGCGTCACTCAAATAATGGCCTCTGCTCATTTTTTACAATTTGCCTATTTTGAGTGTACTTCTGAATTCCGTAACCCAAAGATTCAGACGCTGTACATAATATGCTTTTCTTATAAGTAGAGCGTTATTTTTTAAAAAACTGCTAGTACGCAAGACTTTATCTGTGGGTTAATTTTTATATTCGAACATTTGTTGCATCCAAATTTCATGGCTACATATCACCTTTGGCCACCATTTATATCTATATTTAGAGTCAAACTATAGAATACGAAGGCATTTAATGCAAAGCAGAAAGCTGGCCGGCAATTTGTGAAACCATTAACATACCATACTTTTACTAAGCATTCTACAGAATGCCAAATATCAAAACATCTGAGTCATTTAAGTAAATACCAAATCGTTCTAACTCAAACATCAAGTATCAAATACTCCTTCGATTCGTTTCAAATGTCCAAATATTTAATGAATTTGTAGGAAATCTTATGCTATTTCTTCAGTTATTTATAATTTGTCTCTTTACTCTGAAATCTCTTATCCGTATTCCTGATCAGAATGCAAATGAGTAGGAAGTATTTGAGGTTTTTGATTTTGAGACAAAGTATGTTTATGGCATCGCGTGCATGCTAGCTTGTTAGTTTTCTTCCGGCTCTGCTAGTTGTAATTATTCGGCTTTACTTTTTCTCGCTGCCGTGAGCTAATTCTAATGCTCCGGTGAGGTGAAGGTAGTGGGCCAGCTTCTAGTAGTAATTAATCGTGTAGGTCTTGACTAATGTTAAAATTTTGATTTAATCTCACTGTGTTGCGAATCAAGAAGCCTACCCAGTGACGTCATTGCGTTGAACCATGAACTCATAGGCAGATAGCTCGAGATCGCTGAAGGAGAAACGCACTCGCTATGTCATGCTGGATTTTGAAATTTCACTTAGATGTTCTATGTATCCGTTAACCTTGTGTATGCTCTAGTTCACATTAAAAAATGTGTTGTACAAAATGTATTCATTGATCATTTGCATTAATGTCTCTTGAGGGATTGTAATAAACAGGAGGATTAACGTACGGGGGGATAAGGTAAGCCCTTTTTCCCTTATGTTTTACCTTCGATTAAATAAATTTTAAATAATACACACTAATCTATCTTATTTTTCCTCACCGTGAGTTACGTAAATTGTAGCACAAGCGATTTCCTTTTTGTTCTAAGTTCTGTTTAAATAACAGTGCTATTTTAGCATTGCCATCGTTCTCAAACACAGCGATCATTCAGTTCTGTTAGCGTTATATGACCATAATGTATTATTACCAGATAAAGGGTATATTTGTATATTCATGCATAATCCATATATGTAATAAATTCATTCCATAATTCCAAGAAATTTCCCTATATTTTTTTAAAGCATAGCTTTTCTTTATACAACTTTATTTTTTGATGTAATTTGATTTCAACGTTTTTAATGACATTCTTTCATTATTTTTACAAAATAACATTGGTAATTTTGAAGCGTACGCGTCTTTTAAATAACAACTTAATCAGGACTTCTCATACTTTGCCTAAATAGCATTTGCCATTCTACTGAATGCCCAGGTATTATTAGGTACTCTATAGCAGGGGTGGCCAAAAAGTCGATCGCGATCCATTGGTCGATCGCATGGAATTTTAAACACAGAAACTGATTACGCGGCATGATATATAGAGAACCAAGTTTCAATTATAATTAGAGCGGCATTACCGCGTTTTGTTTACAACGAACTAGAGTTGAGATATAAATGAGCAGTGCAACTATAATTATTGTAGAAAGGAACCCGTGTTTTTATTAGGTACGGAATTCTAGCAATATAGATACTTTGTTCTTTGATATAGGCCGGCATCAACATGAATTTTATGATGCTATTTCCGGCACCTCAAGTAAACCCCGGGTGGGCGAACCATGCATACATAACCACATAGGAAAATTCTTAATTGAAGAGAAAAATGAAGCCCCAGCCTCTTGGATTGGCGAAGAACTCGCAGCCAAGGTATTTGAAAATGAAAATTTGAAGATTATTTTTGGAAGTATGTTAATCGAAAAAAATATCCAAGCATCATCAAATATAGAAAATACATTTATTTCTTGTTTTGGATCCACTTCCGTCTGAGAGTTGTTCGTACTTCAAGTTAGCGAGGACTAAATAACATTTTGTGTTGATTGATACAAGTACTGAAATCTCTTTAATATAGGTTTTGTCAGGATATACATCTAATTATGATTCTTTGATTAAAGGCTTGAAAGTTCAATCTTCTCATTGAGTAAAAGTAAGAAATATATTCTTTTTCTAGCTTTCTCTTTAATTTTTGCTAATATTGTCAATCAATAAATTTTATTGCTTAAGTTTATCTGGACCATCTTTAGCAGAAATTAGAGAAGGAATTAAAAAGCTAAAAAATAACAAGGTCCAAGGCCCTGACTCCATTACTTCAGTGCTCATTAAAAGTGCTGCAGATCAAAATATTGAGGAAATGCATCATCTCATTGAATCAGTCTGGAGGCAAGACGTTTTATCCTAAGATTAAAAAGTGAGCATCATCTCCTATACACAAAAAAGGAGACGTTCTGGGAAGTGCCTACTACAGAGGAATCAGTCTCCTTTGTGTTTTTTACAAATTATTTTTCAATATACTTTTAGTAGACTAGTAACTCATACAGAAAATATTGTAGGTTATTACCAATGTGGTTTCCGCAAAGGAAGGTCTACAACAGAATAAATCTTTAACGTTAGACACAATTTGGAAAAAAACAAACTAATGAATATGCCGTTGCAACGCACCACCTTTTGTTGATTTTAAAACTGCCTACGAATCAGTAAACAAAATATATTTAATTGAAACTATAAGAGGATTTGCAATACCTGAAAAACATATAAATTTGGTCACTATTACTCTTAGAGACAAAAACTTAGGGTTACAATTCAGAATAACCTCTCAGAGCCTATTGTTGTTTCAAATGTGCTCAGACAGGATGATGCATTGGCTTGCTTACTTTTCAACCTTGTTCTCCAAAAAATCATAAGACTCCAACATTAATACTTGTGGAACTATTTTTAACAAGTCTGTTCAGATTTTGCGTTTGCTGACAATATTGACATAGTCGCACGCACTCCCGAGTCACTTAGAGAGGATTTTACATCTCTAGAGGCTGTAGCCAGCAAAATGCATCTAGCAATCAACCAAAATAAAACTAAGTACATTCCATGTGGTAATAACAGCAGCCCCTATTTTGAATTTGGGATTTTTCCAGTCTCAAAAAATACTTGAAGTCTAAGTTCACTAGGAGAAAAACGAAGATTCTAATTTATAAAAGCTTAATCAGACCCATTCTTACATAATCTGCTGAGACCTGGTCAATGACAGGAAATGCTACGAGTATCATTTCTGTCTTCGAAGGAAAAATTTTGAGAAGTATTTTCAGTGGCATAAAATGTAACAATATCTGGAAAAGAAGAATTAACTCTGAACTCTGTAAATCTTTTAAAGAACTAGATATAGTAAAACATATAAGGATTAAGAGAATTAAATGGGCAGGACACATGTGCAGAACGGATGAAAATCGTGTAACTAAAAAGATCTTCTCTGCCAGACCATTCGGCACCCGGAAAATAAGGATACCTAAACTTAGGTAGTTCGACTGTTTGGAAACAGACTTAAAAATTTTAAAAATAACTAATGGAATGCCCAAGATTAAGGATAGAAGAGCTTGGAATTCGATTGTGAGGAAGGCACAGGCCCATCCTGGGCTGTCTGGCCACTGAAGAAGAAGTTTATCAGAATATTTAAATTTTAGACCATAAACTGTTTGTTTTGTAATGTAAAATA
This sequence comes from Stegodyphus mimosarum, assembly GCA_000611955.2. Taxonomy (NCBI): domain Eukaryota; kingdom Metazoa; phylum Arthropoda; class Arachnida; order Araneae; family Eresidae; genus Stegodyphus; species Stegodyphus mimosarum. The sequence continues at coordinate 249,154 of KK112972.1, read as the reverse complement.
TGTAATGTAAAGTAAATAATAAAAAAAAGTATATTAAGTACTTTACATCCCTTTCGCCATCTTTAAAATGCGCCTGTGACAACGGGTCGATCGCGATGCATATTTTAGAACAAAGTACATCTTTTGTAGACAAAAGTTGGCACCCCTGCTCTATAGTAAGTATAGGTAGAATGCCTAGGTATACACAATACTGGAAAAGTATGCAATAATGATCATATTTTATGCTCTGCCTGAAAATTCTACAAAATATGTGCCTGGCGCAAGCATATGTGATATTATATAAAATGCCTAGGTATTCTGTAGAATGTCGGTGTCTCACGCATTGCCGGTAACATATATATTACATTTCTCTCTTCAGCTTTATTCGCATTTGAGATGTACACTCTTAGACAAAAAAAACGACGCACCAAGAAGGAGTTATCCGAATGGCACGAAAATCGGTAGAAGTGATGTACACGTACAGAAAAACAAATGATTACAGTTTGACGAAAATTGGATGGCTAATTGAAGTAATGGAGCTTCACAAAGTGAAAACGTCAGTAACGCGTTGTCCACCTCTGGATCTTATGCAAGCAGTTATTGGGCTTGGCATCGATTGATAGAGGTTGCGGATGTCTTCCTGAGGAACATCGTGCCAAATCCTGTCAACATCCCGAGCTGGTTGGAGGGCCCTGCCCATGGTGCTCGAAACGTGCTCAATGGGAGAGAGATCCGGCGACCTTGCTGGCCAAGGTAATGTTTGGAAAGCACTAAGGCAAACAGTAGAGACATGTGCAGTGTGGGGGAGGGCATTATCTTGCTGAAATGTAAGCATGGTGGTGTGACATGAAGAGTAACAGAACGGTCCTTAGAACTTCGTCGACGTACCGCTGTGCTATAAGGTTGCGACGGATGACAACCAGAGGGGTGCTACCATGAAATGAAATGGCCCGCCCCAGACCATCACTCCTGGTTGTCAGGGCTGTATCACACCGCTGCCCGAGGCGTCTACAGACTCGCATTCGTTGGTCATCGGGGCTCAGTTCAAAGCAGGACTCATCACTGAAGACTATTCTACTCCAGTCAGTGATATTCCAGTGCAAATGAGCCCGACACCGCTGCAAACGGGCTTGACGTTGCACAGAGGTCAATGGTAGTCGGCGCAAGGGGCGCAGTGACATCAGCCCCTTTATGTGAGCCGTCTATGAATGTTCCTTGCGGCCACTGAAGCACTAGTCGCCTGTACAATCGATGATATAGATGCATCTGGGGCTGTGAGTGCCGCTCTGACGATTGCCATGTCTTCACGTTCTGTCGTTTCTCTAGGCCTACCGCTTCCTTCTTGACACTGTGTGCGGCCATGGTTCACCCATTGCTGCGAAAATCGTCTAATAGTGGCATCGCTCCTGCTCAAATGTCGAGCTATTCGCCGATAAGGCCAACCGGCTTCTGAGCCCAATTACACAACCTACGACCTCTCTCAAATTCTGACATCTGCGCATATCGTTCGCGCACCTGTATGGGAGGCATAGTTACTGTCTATCAGGGTACACGGAATGAAATTTGTGAAGAATTTATGACCTGGAATTGTAATTTCCCATCTTAAATATGGCATCCGAAATGTAAAATTTTGCTTTTTCCGTTGAAACATGTATGCATATGAATTGTAATGTGTCCAGTTTGCATTATACCTTCTCGGTGCGCCGTGGTGCGTCGTTTTTTTTTGTCTAAGAATGTATGTTGCTTAATTCTCTAATTTCTCTTTAGTCTATTTCTCTATACATATAATGCATCTCAGTAAAATTACCGAACATGTTTTTCATAAAAATAACTAAAAATCAGTTATATTAAAAAAATAATCTTTTTGCATCTAACTATGAAGGCAAGCCCTCATATTTTTCCATTTCGATACATCGAGCTCCATTTCGACAGTGACAATGGACATTGGTTAAAAAGACTATAAATAGACTGGATTTGATGTCTCTGCGTCTCATCCGCTTTGAGTATTGCAGTCGCACGCGTGGATGAAGCCTGCAGGACATGTCTGGGAGGCTTCATATTTTGAATTCCGTGGTGCCTTAGCAACATATAATTAGATAAAAAAGCCTTTAAACACTTTAAAAACCTTTCTAGCAATACTGTTAACTACTTTCCCTTTCCCACTCGTAAAATTTATTTTCGAATTTCGAATCTTATATGCTCTGTTTAACTAGTTATGATTTAAGGAGGGGAAAAAGACACAAAGACGAAAGATGATAGCTGTAAAAATAATTATTGCAGAATTCAGGTTACATATTAGTTTGGCTCAAAACAGTCATAAGTTAAAATACTGGCAAGATGATTCAAAATTATCTAATGAAAATGTACGGGCAGGCAGAGGAGATCAAAGTAAGAAGACTTTGCAACAGAATTGAGTGCGTAGAACTAATCCTTAAAAAGTGTTACAAGGCACTGTTGAGCGTAAAAAGTAATTTGCTGGCTTAAATGGTCATTATCCTTTCAGGTTTCAAGGGATACGGAAACGGAGCAGCTTCTCAGAGTTGATAATCGAGAATTTGTGTCTGTACGTCCTTAGTGGAACTGCTTCGTTTCATCCACATACCCATATATAAATTGCATGTTAACGACGAGCTTCGTATTCGTGTAATGGTGCATACAGTTCGCATTTCGCATGGGGAATGACGATTAACGTCAGCAGAAAGCTTTGCCTGATAACGCCCTGTGCCGCCATGTGTCATCCATATGTGTGCTAGTCTGGTTCTAGTGAGTGGTTTTGTATTTGTCAGCCAGCAGGTTCAAAAGACGCTACAGTTGAAACCGAAGGAATAAGGCGTTGAAGGGTATCTTGCATATTGTACATATTTAAATATTTCCATCTTTTTATCCCGGACGTAGCGGTGGCTTGCTTAAATTTTAGTTGTATCTACAAGACGTACTTTTTATAAAATATTTTAGTCGAGGTTTTAACTCTTGTTGATGCTAAATGCGGATAAGTATATGTCGGAAGCATATGAATGTTATAGATCGTGATAGTCAATTTTGCTTAACTCTGGAAAGATATTAGCACCAATATTCAATGTTTTATTTTTAAAAGTCACTTAATGTCAAAGACGTTTAAGGATGCATATATTTCAAAGTGTTTCATTTTAATGCAGTTTATTATTAATATTATTTTACAATTCTAGAATTCTTAATATTATTTTAGAAACCTACATAATTTTTGTAAACTAAAATATCTTAAAAAAACTTTGTTATTTTTGTAAGATATTGAGATATTGTGCATGCGTATGATTTTTGTAACTAAATAAAATGTGGTTTGTTATGCATTAAGTATTTTTGATTTTTTCAGTAATTTATAAATTTTTGCATTACTGTGACATTTTCATAGATATAAATGTCTTCTTACTAAACGTAAAAATCTGTCTGATGTGACAAACAGATTTAAAATGGCACTTCAAGGATTACATTTTATGGTTTAAATGCCATTTTATATCACTCTTCGCCTTAAATATACTGTTGCTAGAAACATAAGGGAAAAAGCGAAAATGGGCTTAATAGACTTAGAAATAAAGGAAAATTATTTGTTATCGAATTATATATGTGTCGTTCAAACTGAACAAGATATGCGATTTTGACCGGAGTCCAAGCTAATATTACAAGGTACTTTGTCAGTACTAATTAAAATACGTGTGAAGAAAAAGTAACTAAACAAGCGAACAACGAAATATGAATTTTGAGAATTTTGTAGGTATTAATAAACGTCACTTTACTGACATGTGTGGTATGAATATAAAAATATACCACTACGGGGGGAGAGTATTTCATATGGAATGTTTCATCAGACTTCGATCATTAATGAAAAATAATTTGTTTTCCGGTAAAATAAAAATAATAAAAATAGAGCGTGTATTGGGTTATATTGAGTGATCCGAAATAATGGTTGCATCATTTATTACCTTAAATATTGATTGCACATATATCCTTGAAACTGTGCAGATTCTCAAGACAAGGTTACAAATTTGATGAGAGCGTTTTCAACACTGTGAATGAAAGGACGTTCAAAATATAACATTTCTGTGGCTCCGTAGAACATGAAGTTTCATTAGAAAATATTGGCTATGCTTTATTAAGTTAAATGTAAATATTTGCACACTTTTATTGAGAGAATTCGTGAAGATATTCTAGGAAATTTATTGTCTCACGTAATGCTTAAAGGATTTTTATAGACAGAAACTTAAAACTTTTTTATCAGATTTGTTAGGAATTACAAAATAAATATTTCTTGCTTTAGCAGGAAATGGTCTCGCATAGGATGAAACAGTTATTAAATTTACAGCATGTTCCATAAAAATGCTAATTCTGAGTATCTTTGCAATGTATGGAACGTTTCGTATTTAATTTGCTAACTGACAGTAAATGCTTTATTAAATAGCGATTTTGCTTTACAGAGACCATATTAACTTTGTAATTTATATTTTCATAACCCCTCCATCCAGTTTCGAAACTAGTTTTATAAAATTATGTACTTTATTCTGAGAACATAGTGCATCTTGCCAGTCTATGTGCAAATGTGAGTTTTAAATATCAGTTCATCCTGACGTAGAACTGCAAGGGAAATCATGAACACTTATTGAGTGTATGTATGCAGTGAAATTTCGTTTCACGAATTTAATTCATCCCTCAAGACCATTCGCCGAGCCACGTGCCGTGTGAAATGCCCAAGAACCAAAATTATTTCGCCATATGAATTAATTTAAAATAGATTAATCGGTTCCTGGGTCACGGTAGAGGACTCATTTAAAATTTACGGCAGAACTTTTTGCATAAGTTCATAACACTAATCCACACTGCCAACGGGTAACAAAGAGGAAAATTTAATTAAATTTACTCGAAACTGTACGAAGAGAAAAGGCACGTTGGAAATAGACTGTAAACTGGAATAAAAACTAATAGAGGCTATTATTTGAATGAATGATTGCCTACAATATTAGTTAAAGGTCTTTTGAGAGCATTTTTTATATGCTCTTTTCCTGTAAATCTTCCTTGTTAAACTCCATTCCCACGTAACTTCGTCTAAAGACATATTAGACATATTTCGTCTAAAGACATTTAATAACAAAAAGTCCTCACTGTCGAAACATTGGAAGTCTGTGTCTACAATGCAATCTGGCTATCATTACTTCCAGGTATAATTAATATTCCTGCAAGTATCAAGTACCGGACTCTGCTAGAGTTAAACAACAGAAATTTTTAAAATGATATTTTTAGAAATCTTTGAGTTCTGTCTGTGGAGGAACATTAAAACAACTTTGAAAATCATTTGCTGCCGACTTAAGTGTTGGTATATATATATTATACATATATATAAATATACATACATACATACATACATACATACATACATATACATCCTATGAATTTGTTTAAAGTGAGGATTTCTTACCTGAAAGCTCAAATAAAGAGAAGCCTATAAAGGGATGTATTTAAAGGGGTCTATAGTATAATTATGTAATCATGTAAATACTGTACAGTACTTATTTATTGACTTAGCTTTTATTAACTAAGGGCTTACTGTATTCTAAGTCGTCATGATAAGCAGTGAAAAATTTATTCTTTGCTAACGTTTATCCTTTACTTCTCTTTCTTGCTCGGCATTACTTAAAAGCTTTTCATTTTTTATTATTAAAAAATCATAACTATTCACATTTTCGGAGATTTAAGACTTGAATTTGCCATTCAGTATCGTCAATAGTGCCAAAAGACACACCTAAGCGTATCTGCGTCACCCCTTTTGGAAGTGCTTTCCTTTTATGGCACTTCTTGCAACAGATAAATATATTTTTAATTCTTGTTTATATTCTTGTTTAATATTAGTTCTTGGTTAATAATTATTTTTAGAAATATAAGATGTGAAGATAAAATACTCTAGATTTTGTAAATTATTTCTTTTAAATTTGAATTTTAGTATTAGTAAATTGTACATTAGCTTAACTTTGGAAAAAGGAATATACTTTTGTAATAATCAAAAATCTATATTTTTATGTATTATTTGTATTTATTATGAACGTATATTAAAAATCTGTATAAATAAAATCTACACAGATAGAGATTTTTAATACAAATCAAAAATACAGATTTATTTTGAATCAAAAATCTGAATTTTTGTAATAAATTTTATTTATTTTCATTACTGATTTTGAAAGGAAAAGCGACTCATTCAAAATTTTCAGGTGACCAACAATAATAAAATAAATTAAAAGTGGTTTTGAGTCAACAGAAACACATTGGTTTTCCCAGAAAATGGGGTTCAATTGAAGTCTGATCTTCCTTCTCTTGACAAATTGGAACCAGAATTTGGTTGTATTCCTTTTCCATTTTTTATGCATTTCTATTATTTTTAAAATTTCTTCTAATTTATAAGTACTGAATTTTATAGGTTTCATTTACAAAAACACATCTTTTTAAAGTATAAATTTCAAAATAGAACTAATTTCAAATTTATTTATTATCTTTTAAGTATTGGAATGATTTGGTTAAAAATTACCTACCCTTTCTGTTATTAACTAATTACACACGCAAACATATATGTATGTATAATTTTAATGTATGATATATATACATATATGTATATTATTGAGTATATTATCTCCTTTGACAAAGGAAGTTGAAATTCTAAAGATCTCCCCCTCGTGTGTCTGTTGCCTCCCTGCCTCTCCTTGTGCGGCAAGGTCTCTTGGACTTGGTGTAGGCTTTCCTGCCCCAAGGGGATTAGAAACAACAAAACATAAATTGAATCTTGAGTAAATTTAAAATGGAAACATTTAATATGAATCTTGAATAAATTAAAAATGGAAACCTAAATAGGCATAATTAAAGGTGAAAATGTAATCAATAAGCCAAGCAATTATCGTCAATAACCGGAAATGAGCTGACGTTTCAAGCGGAACAAAACAACTTTCGATCAGTTAACAATAATTTATAAATGCGAAAGTGTTTCATCTTTTTCTTAAGTAAGAATTATTATGACAAAAGAGCTTTTTAGTAGGTAATTTAAGGTAAAAGCTTTGTTTAGAATTCAGTAAAAAATGGCTGTTCCGTCAAGTTTTAAAATCAGTAATAAAATCGTGATATATTTTATTGTAAGAGTGAGTTTTCTTTTCTTACTTGAGAGAAATGCCTTCCAACACCTTCGCCGTTAATCATATTAACTCAACTTTGTAAAAATGATGAACACAATGCAATCATCTTTGTAAAAGCAATTAAACAAGTAAGAAAAAATATATTCACATAAGACTAAAAGGTAAAATTAAAAATGTATGAGAAAGAAATTTACAGAATATACATAAATGGCCAGAAGGTCAATTAATTAACTTACGCGTTTTCTAGCATTCAAGTAATACAGGTCCGGTACTTTCTTCGTACTCAGAACGAAATTTGGAATTCGAACCAGGAAGGAGAATGGAGGGGTAGAGAGAAAGAGTGAGAGCGTAGGCGGGAACATGTTGGAATCTATATTTAGAATACGGGAAAGAAGTGGTCTTGGAACTCTGGAAAACTTTTGAGTGTAAGATCAGTCTGTTGAAATTTTGACTTTAAACTGACCAAACAAAAGAAATTATCTAATTGCTCTCTAATTGTCGTAGCGAAAAGAGGAAAAAAGTACTAGTAATCGTCCCTGCTCAAGAGCTGTTAAACAGGCTTAGAGAATTTGAAATAGGCCCATTTTTTTAGTAACAGCAATATAAAAGTACCAGAAATAAAGATGTTTATACTATATACAATAATTTCAGTAACTACACTATTTACAAATCTTTTAACTGATAGACATCCAACATATACCGCCTTTAGGCGTCAATATAACCGAAAATGATTATTGTTTTATAGATTATTCTAAGAGTGATATCAATGACATGCGTTATTTTATGTATGTTAAGGGGAATTTACTCTATTTGTATTACTGTCTTTAATCTATTACATTATATAGTTTACTGTTAACTGCCATGTATTTCAATAATGTGTCGGATTCCTGTTGCTCACGTGGGGTAGTTAATAAAAAGATCTCTACGAACCAGGAGGTCGCAACATAATTTTATCAAATGCATAAAATTCTGAATTCAATCCTTTTGTTATGTAGCGATTTTAGTTAGATTAGAATTGTGGATTAATATGCATTAATTTATTCTTATTCTAAATTTTTCTTCACTAGTTGTGCCGTTTACGTTAATGAATCAATTATTTTTATGCGAGTTAAACAGAGTTCTCATTCTTACAGTTACGCGTTCGATAGTACTAGCTTTCGGGAAAAGGAGACAATGGGAAATCGGTTGCTTTCTGCGTAATATTTGAAATTTAAAAATACTTCCTTTTATTTACATGGATGAAATTTACACCTCTTAGAGAGAAAAAAATTTAGCTTTCTTATGAATCTACTTTCATGACTGTACGTCGCCCTGTGGGAGAATTATGCCCATTTAATTGTTAAAATTGTTGAATTTCGGGTCAAAAGTTTTATTCTTCTAAAAGAGCGTTTTTTCGAGCAGTTTTCGTCCAAGGTCGTGCTCAGCGTCCGGTCGTGCAACTTGGGTAGTAGGGTTGTTACATTCTTTCCCTCACCCCTCTTGCGTTGGCGAAGGGGGTGCCGAAGGTGGAATTTTTTTGGTGTGTAGAGGGAAAAAATAGATTTTCGCAGCACTGTTTTGTGCTTGGCGAGATTTGCATACTTTTTCACCAATTTGGGTGAATTTGGAAAATTCTGGATTCTGGACGATTAAAACCCGAGTGCACGGCTTTGCTCGCTCTCTTTTGCCTCGGATAGCTGCTGTTAAGAAGAACTCGCGATACCTTCTTCTGGAAGAGCCTCCATGATTACCCAGGGCGACCGTTAAAAGTTTAGATATCCAAGACCTCTATCCTGTAAAGCCGCCTTCGGCTTGTTGCTTGCTCCCATAGAGGGATGACTTACTGGAAGAAGGAAAGATGTACGTCTAAGGAGTGCTTCCATATACCTCTGCACCTTGCCATCCTTTTCATGCGGACTGGGAGCTCTGACGTTCCTTGAAGTCTGCTGAAGTTTTTACCTTCTTCCACTCGGACGGGGAGTCCAGATTTTTTCTTCGAAACATCAATGCATTTTTCATCTTCCCACTAGGATGGGTCTTCAGGTCGCCTGATAACATCTATAACTGTGCTGGCAAGAAATATGTTCGGTGGAGTGCCTTGTTCAACTACTTCTAACGGATTGGTCGTCTGGAGAAAATGTCATACATAAGTTCCATTTGTTCTCTTGTCAATAGCAGTATTTCTGGTAAAGTAATCTAAGCCTAAGATTAAAATTTCAGTAATAACAGACACCTTTTTTGTTACAATGGATAATGCTTAATTAAGCTTCAAAAATTTTCTTCAAGAGAGTTCAACTTTTTGTTTGTTCTTTTCCTCCTTTCACTCCAATTTTAAGGACAGCTTTCAACCTTAATTCAGTAACTTAAATACTAAGGAACTTAAATACTAAGGATAACTGAATTCACAAAAATAATGGAATGGATATGAATAATTAAAGGAAAATTTCTAGCTATGATTTATTAAAGTAAGAAGTAATAGTATGTATATTTAAACTATAATTAAATCTATTTAACTTATTTGTCAAGAGTTTTTCTGTTGAATCTTAAATCCAGGCTGTTAAGTTAAGCAATTGCAGTGCATTTACTCTATTTAGGACCATTTAATCTTAACTTGGGAAGTAATTAAAATATATATATATATGAATTAAGACAGAGATCCTAAATTAGTTAACTTTAGCTAAATTTTACTTCTTTTACTCTTTAAGATGCTAACTCTTTTGGTTGAGATTAACTTTTTTTTTGCAAAGATTATGAACAAATAAAAATTTTAATTCTACTTTAACCCTTTGATTTACTCTTAATTGAATAATTGAATGAAGGAATAAAGTACTTATTTTTCTCCAACGGGACTACATGAATATGAAATACTTTCAAACTGCCTAAGGGATTACTTATGCTGGCCAGCAGAATCTGATAATCTGCATCAAAATTTAATATTTTACGGTGAAATATAATTAGTTCTAAATGTATTTTTTTAGTTGTCATCCCGGTACAATAATGGAAATTTAAGTTATAAGATTTCATGTCATTTTTATAGTGCCTTAATAAATATCCTTGGCTATCTATTTGGTTCAGAGTATTTTCTTGTGATGTATTGTGTAATGTTCATAACACCAGTACTCCTGCTTGGTCTTAGGGGCTGTTCGGAATAGTTCTTTTGGAAAAACTTCACACAACGCAATAAACAGATCTGGTCTCTTGAGATTGTTTGTAGGCAAATTATTTAATCTCAAAATATAATTATAACAGTTAGTTATTTTGTAGTATTTAACGTCTGGTGCCTTTAAGGACCAGAACACTTTCGTGCTATGCCGAAAATCTTTAAAAACATGCGCAGAACTCTAAGATATCCAGTATTTTTGCATTGGTCTTTAAAGGCAAATAATTGCAACATGGGATAACCTGTAATTTTTTCCTAATACGTGTAAAACGTTTCACCTTGTTCCGGAATCCAGTAACGAGTCCAACACTTTAAATACTCAAAATAAAATTCAGCATTAAAGAGAGCTTCATGGCACTTTTCGACTTTAAATCAGAAAAAGTCATAAATATTTAGACACTTATTTATGTTGTAAGCTTTCAGCACCATCATTTTAACAATTAGTATAATATATTCTAATTTTTATGCTACAGCAATCCATCTTTTACAATTTCAGAAATCAGGCAATGAACATGGCAATCCACCTACTTCGTCATTTTTACTTAGTTTGATAGCAATTAGGTACTGAT